>NIZD01019541.1:0-20402 GCA_003182575.1 Pseudois nayaur | reverse complement strand
GGGCCCCCCCCCCCCCGGCAACCAGACTTGCAGGTATTTTATCTATCGTCTATCTAGCGTGTGTCTATCTACCTATCATTAAACTGGCCCCAAATGACCTGATTCCAGTGAAAACTCAGGTCCCCTAGAGACCATGGGGCAGTGAATACCCTCTCTGGCATTTCCATGGCCCCCATCGAGCACCTTGAATTTAATCAGTCTCTGCTGGTCAGTAGAGTGCGGGGTTCAGACACATGGACCTCTCTCTCTCTGGCAGGGACATGCAGCCCCCCTCGCTGGCTGCTGGCAGGAAGTGCACCCCTGGGTGACAAGGATGCTGGGCTGTGCTCAGTTAAAGGGACAGTCATCTCGGTGGGGTGGCCGGGGGCTGGTGCAGAGGCAAAGAGGAACCGCGGCCCAAGGCAGGAGCAATCTGGAGGTTGCTGCTGGGCTGGGAGGGGGTGGGAAGCCAGAGCCATTTCAGACCAGTATACCTGCCCCCTGGAGAGCCCGGGCCGCCCCCTACCCCCACCTCTGGGGGTGTCCACCTGGGGCTTCTCCTTGGAGGTCCCCACATTTTGCTCCTATCATCCCAACCACACTTCCTGATTCCCGAGCTATCTTCTCCATCCAGCAGATTCAGTCAAATCTTTTGAGCCCGAGGGGCTTCCCTGCCCTGTGACTCACTCAAGACACCAGCAGGGAGCCCCACTCCCAGGGGTCACCACATCCTGCTGTGTGGGGCGTCTGTACTTGCCCTTGTTATCCACCTTGGAGCCTGTGGGAGGCTGCGGCAGGCAGACCCCACATGTCGCTCCTCAAATGCCCTCTGCATCCTCACCCAGGTGGAACTTTGGCCCCTTCCCATGGGTCAGTGAGATGACAAATTCTTTACTTGAGTTGCACCCTTGTCTAGTGGGGAGGGGGCTGTCTGCAGGCCCAGGTGTCTGTGGGTTTGGCATCTGCCTTTGCTTTGCTACCAGAAGCAGAATCTTCAGGGGGTGAGAATCCCAGGGGGTGAAACCCCTGACCCCTGGGGGGAAGCTCAGCTGATCCTGAAGACCAGGGAGGGGCTGTCAAGAGGTCAGAGGGAGACAGCACAGCCCAGGCCTCACTCTACTTCTGGCGCCAAGGTCATCGACAGCATAGCACCAACGTGAGCGTGGTCTCTAGTTGGTCAGAGATGGGACAGCTGCCTTTCGGAGAGGTCAGCCTTAGCTCAGGGTCTGAATCCGCACTTAATGGTTTATTGACAAAGTGGGTCAACAGATGTCAATATCCATGGCAACAAAGGCAGGTGGACTTCGAGGGGATGAAACGAAACTGTCCTCAGGGCTGGTGCTGAAGCCAGTCTGCAGGGCCTCTGAAGGTTCCTACTAAGTCTCAGGGGCCCCGGAAAGGCAGATTAGTGCAGTGGCCACTGGGCATTCGTGTCTGGAAGGGACAGCGTCTGTTGGCGATGATTTTAAATCCAGAGTCTATCCCCAAATGAGAGGTGGCCTCTGGCATCTGGAGAGGTGCAGGATGACTGGCAGGGCTGAGGGATGACCTGCCCAGCTCTTGGGGTCAGTGGCCCCTGCTCCCAGGCAGCTGTGTGGCCCCGCTGCGGCATCTCTGGCGAGTGCTAACTGCACAGTGACTGGGCGTGGCTTCCCCCATAAGGCTCTCCTGGGACCCAGGCTCCTTCCCCGGAGAGAGTTGGAATAACTGGGCAAGCGGGGAAGCCTGGTGAGGTGGGAGCATCTAGTGGGGGAACACCTGGTGAGGTGGGGGCACCTGGTGAGGAGGGGGCGCCCGGTGAGGTGGGGGTGCCCGGTGAGGAGGGGGCGCCCGGTGAGGTGGGGGCACCTGGTGAGGAGGGAGCACCTGGTGAGGTGGGGGCACCTGGTGAGGAGAGGGCACCTGGTGAGGAGAGGGCACCTGGTGAGGTGGGGGCACCTGGTGAGGAGGGGGCGCCCGGTGAGGTGGGGGCACCTGGTGAGGAGGGAGCACCTGGTGAGGTGGGGGCACCTGGTGAGGAGAGGGCACCTGGTGAGGAGAGGGCACCTGGTGAGGTGGGGGCACCTGGTGAGGAGGGGGCGCCCGGTGAGGTGGGGGCACCTGGTGAGGAGAGGGCACCTGGTGAGGTGGGGGCACCTGGTGAGGAGGGGGCACCTGGTGAGGTGGGGGTGCCCGGTGAGGAGGGGGCGCCCGGTGAGGTGGGGGCACCTGGTGAGGAGGGAGCACCTGGTGAGGTGGGGGCACCTGGTGAGGAGAGGGCACCTGGTGAGGAGAGGGCACCTGGTGAGGTGGGGGCACCTGGTGAGGAGGGGGCGCCCGGTGAGGTGGGGGCACCTGGTGAGGAGAGGGCACCTGGTGAGGTGGGGGCACCTGGTGAGGAGAGGGCACCTGGTGAGGAGAGGGCACCTGGTGAGGTGGGGGCACCTGGTGAGGAGGGGGCGCCCGGTGAGGTGGGGGCACCTGGTGAGGAGAGGGCACCTGGTGAGGTGGGGGCACCTGGTGAGGAGGGGGCGCCCGGTGAGGTGGGGGCACCTGGTGAGGAGAGGGCACCTGGTGAGGTGGGGGCACCTGGTGAGGAGGGGGCGCCCGGTGAGGTGGGGGCACCTGGTGAGGAGAGGGCACCTGGTGAGGTGGGGGCACCTGGTGAGGAGGGGGCGCCCGGTGAGGTGGGGGCACCTGGTGAGGAGAGGGCACCTGGTGAGGTGGGGGCACCTGGTGAGGAGGGGGCGCCCGGTGAGGTGGGGGCACCTGGTGAGGAGAGGGCACCTGGTGAGGTGGGGGCACCTGGTGAGGAGGGGGCGCCCGGTGAGGTGGGGGCACCTGGTGAGGAGAGGGCACCTGGTGAGGTGGGGGCACCTGGTGAGGAGGGGGCGCCCGGTGAGGTGGGGGCACCTGGTGAGGAGAGGGCACCTGGTGAGGTGGGGGCACCTGGTGAGGAGGGGGCGCCCGGTGAGGTGGGGGCACCTGGTGAGGAGAGGGCACCTGGTGAGGTGGGGGTGCCCGGTGAGGAGGGGGCGCCCGGTGAGGTGGGGGCGCCCAGTGAGGAGGGGGCGACTGGTGAGGTGGGGGCACCTGGTGAGGAGGGGGCACCTGGTGAGGTAGGGGCGCACGGTGAGGTGGGGGCACCCAGTGAGGAGGGGGCGCCTGGTGAGGAGGGGGTGCCTGGTGAGGAGGGGGCGCCTGGTGAGGTGGGGGCACCTGGTGAAGAGGGGACATCTGGTGAGGAGGGGGCGCCTGGTGAGGTGGGGGCACCTGGTGAGGTGGGGGCACCTGGTGAGGTGGGGGCGCCCGGTGAGGGGGGGGCGCCCAGTGAGGAGGGTGCCTTGTGAGAAGGGGGCGCCTGGTGAGGTGGGGGCACCTGGTAAGGAGGGGGCGCCCAGTGAGGAGGGGACATCTGGTGAGGAGGGGGTGCCCGGTGAGGACGGGACATCTGGTTAGGAGGGGGCACCCAGTGAGGAGGGGGTGCCCGGTGAGGAGGGGACATCTGGTGAGGTGGGGGCGCCTGGTGAGGTGGGGGCACCTGGTAAGGAGGGGGCGCCCAGTGAGGAGGGGACA
Organism: Pseudois nayaur; assembly: GCA_003182575.1. Classification (NCBI taxonomy): domain Eukaryota; kingdom Metazoa; phylum Chordata; class Mammalia; order Artiodactyla; family Bovidae; genus Pseudois; species Pseudois nayaur. The sequence continues at coordinate 16,868 of NIZD01019541.1, read as the reverse complement.
TCTGGTGAGGAGGGGGTGCCCGGTGAGGACGGGACATCTGGTTAGGAGGGGGCACCCAGTGAGGAGGGGGTGCCCGGTGAGGAGGGGACATCTGGTGAGGTGGGGGCGCCTGGTGAGGTGGGGGCACCTGGTGAGGAGGGGACATCTGGTGAGGTGGGGGCGCCTGGTGAGGAGGGGACATCTGGTGAGGTAGGGGCGCATGGTGAGGTGGGGGCACCCGGTGAGGAGGGGGCGCCTGGTGAGGAGGGGGTGCCTTGTGAGGAGGGGCGCCTGGTGAGGTGGGGGCACCTGGTGAGGTGGGGGCACCTGGTGAGGTGGGGAAACACCAGGTGAGGAGGAGGCGCCTGGTGGGGGGACACCTGGTGAAGATGGGGCACCCAGTGAGGAAGGTCGCCCGGTGGGGAGGGGATGCTTTGTGAGGAGGGGGCGCCTGGTGAGGTGGGGATGCCTGGTGAGGAAGGGATGCCCGGTGGGGAGGGGGTGCTTTGTGAGGAGGGTGGCCCGGTGAGGTGGGGGTGCCCGATGAGGTGGGGGCACCCAGTGAGGTGGGGACGCCCGGTGAGGAGGGGACGCCCAGTGGGGAGGGGGGTGCCTTGTGAGGAGGGGGGCCCGGTGAGGTGGGGGCGCCCAGTGAGGAGGGGGCGCCTTGTGAGGAGGGGGCACCTGGTGGGGGGACACCTGGTGAATCAGGATGCCCAGGGAAGCAGGGGAGAGAGGGGTCTGGGGCAGCAGGAGACCAGTAGGCCACAGGCATCTGCAAGGATATGGGAGGGCCTCACTTATGCAAAGCAACATTTCCATGGAGGTCAGAGTCGGACACAACTGAAGCGACTTAGCAGCAGCAGCAGCACCTAGGCTCCTGCCCGCCCTGCCCCCCTCACCCCACCACCCCTGCCAGAGACATGCTGAGAACATAAACCAACGTCTTTTCGGATCCCTAAGAGTCCTGACCCACTAACATCTGGGCCCAGATGTGATTTCACTCTTTGAAAACCATGGCTGAGGCCACGTGCCATAAGAGGGTGATGGATTAGGATCTGGCTGTTCGGGGGCAGCCTGACTTTACTGTTTCCAGGGAGTGTAACTTTGGGGAGATTACAGGCACTGGTCTCCGTTGCAGAAAGGGTTTGGACAAGACTGCAGTGAGCTGGCCAAGGGGAGGCTGTGCCCTCAGGGAGACCGAGGAGGTGGCTTCCACCGGGCACTCTGTGGCCCGCAGGGGCCGCTGGGGTGGGCCTGTCCCGCTGTACAGCTGCCACATAGGTGGGGCCGGGCGCATCGCCTTCCCTGACCCTCAGCTCTGACTCCCACCCTCTGGCCCTCTCAGGACTCCGTGGGGAAAGGGCCCAAGCGCTGGAGCGAGGCCTGCCCGGGCGGTGCCTATGGAGGCCGCCGTGATTGCAGGTCAGCTTGGGTCTAGGGAGGCATGGCGGCCTCACGCTTTTAGAAGATGGCGTGCAGGCAGCAGCGATGGACACAGTCCCCTCCCCAGCAAGGCCGCGGGGGCCATGGGGGCCGCCCTTAAGTGAGCTTCAGGCCACACGCAGCTGGTCATCAGTCATCCTCTGAAGGTTTGGCCCTGGCCCCCTACCCTCAAGGCTACAAGGCACTGTGTGTGGTCATGGTGCTGGCCCTGGGAAGGCCTGGAGGAGCTGAGGGCATGGGGAGGGCTGAGCATTTCAGACGGAGGCTGAGGGGAGAGAGGATGGAGGTGCGGCAGCAGCCCTGAGGGGAACACTGCCCCCAAAGGTGGCAGGGTAGGTGGGTGGGACGGACTTAAATCCAAAGATAGGCAACTTTGGGCACTGCTTGAGTGAAAAACGGGCATTTTAGGACAAATACAAACAAGAGCACTTCACACAATGGCTCACGATGAATGAATTGGAGAGGCTAAGTTGAAAGGGTGGGAGGGTGGCACCAAGCCTGGGGACCGGTCCTCGGGGCCTGTGACCACCTATCTCTGCACCCAGCGGCTGAACCTGGCCTCCAGCCTGTGTTCACCAGCATCTTCTCTCATAACCCTCCCCGAGAGATGAGGACCAAGAAGTGTGCCCACCTGCCCAGGATCACAGCTAAAACCTGGGTTGGTTCGGTCCCAAATCCAGCCTCTCCCATCAGGCTACTCTGACTCTTCCAGAAATCTCTGGGCTTCTTCCATATATCCTGTTTTGAGTGTGGTTGGTTTGCTGTTGGTTTTTATTTATTTTGGCCACGCCGTGTGGCATGTGGGGTCTTAGTTCCTCGACCAGGGATTGAACTTGTGTCCCCTGCGTTGGTCCATGCTGGTTGGAGGACCACCAGGGAACTCCCTAGAGCATGTGTTTGGAGCATCCATAGATTCAAATGCCTGATGGAGTTCAGTTTTGACCGAGGAAGGCAGTGCTAATAATTTTCAGAATGGGTGCATGCTAAGTCACTTCAGGCATGTCCGACTCTTCGAGACGCTATGCACTGTAGCCTGCCTGGCTTGCTGTCCATGGGATTTCCCAGGAAAGAATAACTAGAGTGGGTTGCCATTTCCTTCTCCAGGGGATCTTCCTGACCCAGGGATTGAACCTGTGTCTCCCGCACTGCAGGCAGATTTTTTACCATTAGGCCACCAGGAAGTGTTTAAAGTCGAAGAGAAGAGCAGCAGGTGAGGGGATCAAACCTGATCCCTTATCCTAGGACCGTGGTTCTTAATTTCCACTGCACCCTGAAATCACCAGGCTGCACCCCTGATCAATCACATAAGATTTCTGCGGCTGGGACCCAGGAAGCAGGGCCGTCCTAAGTGCCGTGGGTGGAACCGCTGTCCTGGAGCGATGGCCTCTGCATGTGTTGAGGTCTCAGGATAAAAATATTTACGGACATGTTCATGTGGGAACCTCAGCACCTGGGGACACTGTGACCCCCCGGCACCCCCAGGACGCCCCGCTGCTGCTCCTGGTGGCTCTGCAGTCACTTTAACAACAAGGAAAAAGCTTCAGTGAAACCCAAGGATTGATAATAATCAGAAAGAAAAGGTCTAAGCAAAAAAAACCAAAAACCTAGAAGATAATTTTTGTTAAATAATGAACACTCGTGAAACAGCCATGAAATGGTATTAAAATGTCTGTGATTACTTATTTCTCAGCATTCATCTGATAACTGAAGCAGCAGGAAGCAATAGTTGCACTTAAAAAAATGACAAGAAAATAGCTATTCATTTAGTCGTGTCCTCAGTAAGATCACTAGTGTCACTGTCGTCACCAAGGTGTCAGCAGGTGGGGAGAAGCATACCCCGGGGTGTCCGCGGCTCCTGGGCCTGGAGTTCCTGGAGCAAACCTGGGTCTTCCAGGGAGAAGTCTGGAGAGGGGCCGGCCTGACCCTGGCCCCAGATCAACGAGGACCCCAGGACTGCATATTGCTGCATGGTAGCTGCGGAGGTGGGACGTGTTCCAGAGGAGGCCTGACATTCCTCGGCCGGGGACAGCGTGGAGGGAGTGATGTTCTGGGCCTGGGGGCGATTCTGGTTTTGCATTCTCAGGGCTGGACTCATCTGAAGACCCGTGACTGCTGGGGGTCCTTCCAGCAGCTGCTCTGTCTCTCCCCCTACCTGGCCTATTTCCTTCCCGCAGGGAAGGTGCTTGGACGGAGGGGGCGGTGCTGCCAGTGGAGTCAGGCAGGGCCACCAGCAGAAGAGCATGCATCCCCCGCCCTCTTCCTGTTGCACCATATTCCAAAATAAATAAATAAATGAACACATGTTCCTGTTTGTCTGTTGCTAATGCTCTGGCATTCTGGGCACTGGCCATTAATCCACCAGGATCCATGCAGAGACAGCCTTGAGGGTCAGGATCTTCGGAGCATCCACTGGGAATGGGTCAGCAGTGCCCCATCTGTCCCAAGCTCTACACAGTGCTGTGAAACGATATGAAAGGGTAAAAACAAAGGGAATCCATAAATCCCAGGGCTTCGTGGCGTCATTGGCTATGACTTACACTGTAACAGCCTCACACAGGTGTATCTCCACCTGTGTGTCCACCCTGGCCAGCCTTGCTCCTCTGTGCCCGCACATGACTGGCCCAGGCTCCTCGTGTGCCCGGGGAAGCTCATAGGTGGTTGCTCTTGGAGAGGTAGGCGATGAGGGCCACGGCCACGCCCACATAGATGCCGGTCCCTATGGTGATGGAGAGCACAGCCAGGAAGAGGGCCCGCCGGGAGCTGGTGCTGGCCTGATGGAAGTCCCCCTTGGCCACGGCTTTGTTCGTCTGCAGAGGGAGAAGGGAGAAGAGAAAGGGAGCCAAGATGAGGGAGGGGAACAGAGAGGGGACTGGCTGATGGGAGGCCATGCGTGCTCCCAGCCTATGGGAGGGGAGGCAGAGGTGCTGTCACTCACCACCATCCCCCCTCCCCCTCACCCCTGCCCTGCAAGGCAGGCAAAGCTTAAGAGAAAGAAAGCAAAGCCTCAGGGATGTCCAGACCGGCAGTGGTGAGCTGAGCACCAGCCACTGGAGTCCTGGGTCTCGGGCACCAGGGTGGAGGGTGGGGACGTTACAAGTTGGTGCCTCCTTCTGCCCGGTAGACACTCGAATGATAGTTCTACAGTGTGTTCACACTCACCTCCTCTAGTCCTTACAGCATAGGGGCCCAGAGGGAAGGAAACCGTAGTTCTTATACCTGGAGAGGAACCTGCCATCTAAGCTTGTCCAGTCCACTGAGGACACTGAGACTTCATTCCTCAGCCAGTGGCTGAGGATCTGTGTGCCCCACGTCCCCTTCCCGCTATGGAGGGGGTGGTAAATTCACCTACTGGGGAAATGACTCTGGTTGAGACCAACACCTCTATTTCTGGTCACCCAGTTGCACAACGACACGCTGGTTTCACTAGATTCCCGATCTGTGGGGTCATGAGTTGGAGGGGAGCATGGAGGCTTTGGATGTTGTGTTGGATTTGGTGCTTTGTGGGGTGCCCACCTCCCCACCTCTGGCCCCGTCCTCCTTATCCCCTTGACCAGGGAGGCACTGGGCTGTGGGGACCGTACATGATTCAACTGTGACATCATGGAGGGCCAGCTCTCTGAGTGATGGCAGGTGAGGGTGGAGGCCCTCCAGGGCGGGTGCCCCTGGAGCCCCAGGGGATGGCCAGGAGGGCTGACCCCAGGCAGGGGACAGGGGTGTTCTCATCAAGGCAAAGGTGGAGCCTGCTCCCCAGGTGGGACATCTCGACTCCCTCAGGACCCATCTCCAGAGACCGGCCTCTCACCAGATCCCACTTCTCTGTGTGTTACATGTATGTCTACATTTTGTGGGCAGGATCGGAGGTGGCACACTGTTTACTCAAACAGCAAACTTGATGTGGTCAGAGGGCAGACTCAGAGGTCACTAGGAAATGGCTTTCTGCCCTCTGTGGTCCTCCCGCACCCACTCAGTGAGATGTCGGCTGGAGAAGGGACTCCTTTTTTCTCTAACTTCTGGATCTTGAGTTTTTATGTCTTCTTTCTCAATCTGGGGTCTTGGAAGTGGGCCTGGGGACTCCCTGTGGGTGATCTTTGATGAAGTGGAGTGAAGGCAACACAGTGGGAAGCTCCCAGGACAAGAGTGACCCTCTCGGGACTCTTGGTGGCGAGCCATCCCTGCTGGCATGCCTCACCCCTAAGGGGCAGACCCCACGGGGGCAGGCAGGGGTGGGGACAGACCACTGTCTCAAGAATGGCTCAGGTTTGCCCCACAGAGTACATCATAAAAGAACAGAGATACATGCCACCCCAGAATGGCTCCAAGGGAAAGAGACTGCGGAAACCCACACTCTCATTTGATCCTGTTGAAAGTGTGAATTCCTGTAGATGGAGAAGAAAACAGATGAGAAGTTGAGGCTATTGTCATTAAATTGATTAAGGAGGAGTAGGCTTGTGGGCTGATTAGACTACTTGGGAAATGGAGCACTTGTTATAGCTGGATGTATAGACACACGCACGACACAGGTGTTACCCCCTCCTCCGCCGTCCCCGGCAAGCGCTCAAGGGAAATGATGCATTTGTGCACCAAAGACACCTTCAAGAATGTCTGTAGCCACACCGACTGTTGTAGCCCTGACCTGGAAGTCATCCCAACATCCAACCACAGCCGAAGAATAGATAGCAATGGTACCTGATGCAGTGGGCTTCCCAGGCGGCTCAGTGGTAAAAAAAACCTGCCAAGGCAGGGGAGCTCTGTTGTGATGGAGGCGCTTAAGTCTGTGCCACCCAGCCTGGTGGCCACAGTGATGGAGGTGGTCAAGTTTGTGCCACCCAGCCTGGTGGCCACGAGTCACCTGTAGCTACAGAGCAGTGGGGTTGTGGTGAGTGTGACTGTGAGTTTTTAATATCATCTGATTTAAATTAATTAAAATGTAAATAGCCAAACGTTAGAGGCCACCATATTGGGTAGCAGACACCCAGAAGAAATGAGCAGAGGGTCCCATGGGGAGCAGGGAGGAGAGGAAGCCCAAAGGAAGGGGGCAGGATGAACCCAAAGGAGGTGGAAACCCCAGAGGGTTGGTTCAGGCATCAGTGCTGGGGAGCTGTGGTGGGGGGTGTCCCGCAACCAGAAACTGTTCCACATACACACCTGCCTCTGCATTTACCTGTGAATTTGTTTTGGTGGCTCAGTGTCAGGCGGAGATAATGAAACAGAGGCAAGATAAAGAAGGCTGGGGTGACCCTGTGAGGGGGGAAGGCCCATGAAATCTGCAGATGATGGGGGCCTTAGGACTGAGGCATGGAGTGAGCATCCCAGCCGGGGCCCACTGGCCTTGCTCCCAGATGGAATCTCTCAGGGGCTGATGCTGGTCTCCAGGTCTCGTGACACATGGCAAAGCCCAGAGCTCCATCCCTGCTGGCGGATACCTCCCCCGAGCCCCCTATCCCTGGGAGACGATGCTCCCAGGGTCTGGCACTGGACTGATTTTCCCACAAGCTTTTGCCAAAGTCCTCATTTCCTTTGGCTAAAAAATATCTACTGTTGTTTGAGGTTCAGGAAAAATATGACTTTCTCTGCAATATACCCCTGCTTTGATTTTCTTCCTTTCTTTTTTTGATCACATGGGTTGGGGGATCTTAGCTCCACGACAAGGGATCAAACCTGGGCCCTGGCAACGAAAGCATGGAGTCTTAAGCGCTGGACCACCAAGCAGTTCCCATTGCTTTGTTTTTCTTATGGTATTTTGTATTTTTATTATTAATGTTATTTCTATGGTCTCTTATTTTAGGGGCAAGAACTGCTGAGGTTGGATGAGTCCACATCCACGTGGCTCTCTGCTCGGGGTTGAGGGGCCGGGTCCAGGCACAGCTGGGGCAGACTGGGCAGGACACAAGGCTGGTGCCAGACTCCCACCTCCAAGGAGCGCGAGGGACACACTCTCTGCCTCCCAACCATCTCTCTGGAAATTTAGAGCACGCTGGGCACTTTATGGCTTATTTTTCCTCTAGCGCCATATCTGTTGGGCTGGATTACATTTCCTTGCATTATCGCAAAGCTGATTTCCCTTCTTTATTACTGTCTCCTGCTCGCTGTGCGCCAACGGGCACTTGGAGCTGTGTGGGGGGAGGAGGTGATTGTGTGGCGGTTTAACAGGCTCCTTCGGGGAGGGAGACCCTCTGCGGCCGCGTCTCACTCAGCCCCCCACACGCATTTCTTATGTGTGTTCAGTTCCACGTGCATTGCTGTGACCCTTCTCTCCTGCTTTTATTTATTTTTAATTAAAGGATAATTGCTTTACAGTATTGTGTTGGTGTCTGCCCTTCATCAACCTGAATCAGCCATAGGTAGACATATGTCCCCTCCCTCTTGAACCTCCCTCCCACCTCCCTCCCCATCCCACCCCTCTAGATTGCCACAGAGCTCGGGTTTGACTCATTCCCTGAGTCATACAGCAGATTCCCATGGGCTATCTATTTTACATAGGGTAATGTCTGTTTCCATGTTACTTTCTCCATATATCCATATAAAGCAACTTTTCTATTTTAACCCATTAAGAAAAATAAACCTTGCTAGTTAGGTCTGAATGGCAGACAGATCAGCCGTGAAACAAATGTATCCCCCATGAATGAATGAAACCTGATGGGAACATAGCTCCCCTGCCCCACCGCAAGGCCGCTCCCCAATCTGGCCTTGGCTTGGGTCACAGATGAAACCCAGGCCTTAGGACCAGGGCGTGGAGTGGGCATCCTGACCGGGGCCCACTGGCCTTGCTCACAGATGGGACCTCTCAGGGGCTGACCTGGGCTCCACGTCTCAGTGATACGTGGCAAAGCCCAGAGCTCCATTCCTGCTGGGGAATACCTCCCCCGACCCCCCTACCCCTGGGAGATGATGCTCCCAGGGTCTGGCACTGGACTGAATTTCCCACAAGCTTTTGCCAAAGGAGGGGCTTCCTATGGCGGCACCTGAGGGCCCCTGTCAGAAAGGTCGTTTTGTAGGGAACACGACAAAAACATTAGCAGGAGCAACGGCCCCTGTGCCGTCTTGTGTGGATGCCTGAGTGGCCTTGTCTCCATCCTCCATCCTTCAGCTGAGCTTGGAGGAGTCCCAGACCTCATGGCTCCTGAGAGGCACCCCCCTCCCTGTGCTGCTCCTCCCTCCCCGTAGGCCTCTCCCGTGCTGATCACGGGGCCCTGCTGGACAGAAGCCCGCCTTGGTTTTCCCTGGTGAAGAATCATTATGAACTCGTGCTTAGCTTAATATAGGCACAGATGGATACATACAAAAATAATTTTACAAATAGGCTATTTCTATATACAAAGATGCTGTCGTTGTTCAGTCAATAAGTTGTGTCCAACTCTTTTGTGACCCCATAGACTGCAGCCTGCCAGGCTCCTCTGTCCATGGGATTTCCCAGGCAAGAATAATGGAGTGGGTTGCCATTTCCTTCTCCAGGGGTAGACACATGTATTTCTACATATAGAACTAATAACAAGTGAACATACACATGTGTGTTTCCTATTTCCTAGCTCTGTTACCAAGAAAATCCAGAACCAATGACACCTCAGTAGCAACAAACACACCCAGTGCCTAGACTGCAGTTTCTAAAACCATTTTTCCAAGAGAAGGGACTAGACCTCTATGGGGAAGTGGCTGATTTTACAACTTGGGCAGGAAATATATGAGATGAGGCTGGGCGGCATTTTAGAGTACAGAAAAGGAAAAATACTTCAAGATCAAAAGGAGAGGGGCATGTCAGGGGGACATAGGAAATTCTCCTAATGGCCAAGGGACAATACATTGGGTTGGCTGAAAAGTTCACTTGGGTTTTTCCGTAAGGTAGTATGGAAAACCCAAACGAACCTTTTGGCCAACCCAATAATGTTCAGTTCAGTTCAATTCAGTCGCTCAGTTGTGTCCAACTCTTTGTGACTCCATGAATCACAGCATGCCAGGCCTCCCTGTCCATCACCAACTCCCGGAGTTCACTCAGACTCATATCCATCGAGTCAGTGATGCCATCCAGCCATCTCATCCTCTGTCGTCCCCATCTCCTCCTGCCCCCAATCCCTCCCAGCATCAAAATCTTTTCCAATGAGTCAGCTCTTCGCATGAGGTGGCCAAAGTACTGGAGCTTCAGCTTGAGCATCATTCCTTCCAAAGAAATCCCAGGGCTGATTTCCTTCTGAATGGATTGGTTGGATCTCCTTGCAGTCCAAGGGACTCTCAAAAGTCTCCAACACCACAGTTCAAAAGCATCAATTCTTCACAGTTCAACTCTCTGGATTATAAGTCAAAGTGTAAAATAAACATCCCTACTGATATTTGGTATGGATGTTTGATCTATACTGATAAATAAATGATTAGATGGATCAGTCCACTGGAGAGAAGAGACAAATCTTCCATACAGACAAATTCCAAATCATCTAGGTAGTTCCTCCACCTTCAGGGAAGTAAAGCACAAACCCCACCCGTGGACAGTGGGTGGCACAGTGACTTCCTAGGGCTGAGGATGAAACAGAGAGGGGAGGAAGAGTGACCGCGAGATGAAGAAACCCGACAATCACAACCCCGACCAGGTGACCAAGGTCAGCATCCTCAGCGACAGGTCATGTTGATGGGGGTACAGCCCTGACCTTCACCTCTGTGCTTCTCCTCCCCAAACCCGTAACCCCAGTCTAAGCAGGAGGAGAGCATCCAACAGCATCCAACGCGGTACCCAACCAGGGCTCCTTGCAACTGTCAGTCATCAGGAACCAGGGACACCTAAGACACGGTCACAGCCCAGAGGAACCCAAGGAGGTCTGACCACCCAGTGCTGGGTGGATCCTGGATGGGACCTTGTGGCAGAAAGAGAGCACCAGGCAGCTGCTAAGGTGATCTGGACAGGGTGCTTAGAGTATGATGATGTGGTAACACCGGTCATCACCTGGGACAGACGAGCCCCACGTGAGATGCTGACGAGGAAGCCGTCAGTTCTGCACCACCTCTATCCATTTCCTGCAGAGCTAAACTGGCCCGAGATAAGCTGTTCATTTAAAAGGCAGGGTATGGATGGGGCAGGTGAGAGGCCTGACAGGTGCACGTTCCCTGGGCTCCATCCCTGAGAGCCTGGGGGAGGCAGGGGGAGCTTGGGACAAACATACCTGCTCAAATCCAGCCCTGGTGGGGTCTTGTTCAGCCCTTGAACTAGTTACTATTTCTCTGAGTATCATCATCACATATCCACTAGACAGGTGTTATAACTCTGCTTTAAACAATCCACTTTTGCATCTGCAGCCGGAGGTGAGGGCTACCAGCAGGGTCCTGAGGCCCTGGGGGCAAAGTCCTCGGCCATGGGAGGCGGGGCAGTTCTGCAGTCCCACTGGGATCGCTGTTCCCTTGTAGAGCCTGTGTTCCCAAGGCAGGTCAGGAGGGTCTGTTTCTCAGCCCTTAGATGAATGCTGGCAATGGCTTCCACCTCTTGGTCATAGGAGGGGAAGGGAGGGCAGGTTCTGTCTTCTCACTCAGGAAGCCAACTCCCGCGAAGTCCCCTCTTCCTGGTGAGTGGTCGCACTGGGAGTCTGGTTCCACGTCCAGCTCTTTGGCCAAGTCTTTTCACTGTGACCTGTGTCCACCTCTCCGCCCAGTCCACAGCCTTCCCCATCTGCCTGGAGCAGGGCTTGCAGCCCCTTCCCCTCCTATGGGATGGCTGGCTTGTCCCACTGCATCCTGGCCTCTCTGTCACAACCTGTCCCTCTTGGCCTGTCCTGGAGGTGCTCAGCTGGTGAGCCCTGCCCTGCTGGTTGCTGGATCTCTGGACAGTGCCTGCCGGGGGGACATGTGCTCTGTGTTTTGCTGGTTTGTTTTGTTTCTGGGACACCTGCTTCTTGTTCCCTTGATTTGAAACTTAGTGACTTGGTTGGTTGGAGAAGGAAATGGCAACCCACTCCAGTATTCTTGCCTGGAGAATCCCATGGACGGAGGAGCCTGGTGGGCTATAGTCCATGGGGTCGCAAAGAGTTGGACACTACTGAGCGACTTCACTTTGGTAAGCATTGGAGAAGACTCACCCTGTGGCCGGAGCCCACATTATGCTGGAGTTTTCTAGGTCAGTAAGAGGCTTCACAAAGAGGATCCAAGGGCCAGATGGGATCCCGAGGACAGACCTCTCTGAACTGCCAGGCTCACCTTACCCATCTCGCCAGCATTGCTGCTTGTCTCAGGGGAGAGATTGTTAGAGTGAAAGGAAGGGAGCGTTGGGGGGACTCCAGGAAAACCCTGCTCGGGGTAGAAGGGGTTTTATGTTGCCTTATATTTAACTGGTATCACGGACTTCCCTGGTGGCTCAGATGGTAAAGAATCTGCCTGCAATGCAGGGGACCTGGGTTTGATCCCTGGGTAGGGAAGGAATTGGTAATCTACCCTAGTATTCTTGCCTGGAGAATCCCATGGACAGAGGAGCCTGGGGGGCTGCCGTCCATGGGGTCACAAAGAGTTGGACACAACTGAGAGATGAACACAAACATGTGAGACACACATACGCACTGTGTTCTGGGGCTGCGTTGTACCCATGGGTCTGTTCACTATGTATGTGGCAGACATGCTGTGTGTAGTGGGTGCTGTGGGTGCTGGGCCCAGACCCCTTGGCAGGCCAGTGCCCCCTTTCAGCTGCAGGCATGGCCAGCATCTCTCAGGTGGCACTGGGAATGGCCTCAGTCCTGGTCCAGGGTAAAGCACCTTGAGACCCACCATGGCGCTTGGTAAAGTGGGCACGTCCTACTGAGCTTTGGGGCTCCATCTAGGATGATGAACTAGAAGTGAGTCAGCAAAGTATCTGGAAATACCCTCTCTGTAAGGACCAGCCCCGACATCTATGCCTGTGCCCCCAGGGGCCCTGAGCTTGCTGGTGCCCTGGACACCGCCAGATACTGGCCATGTGGGCAAACCTGGCCTCAACTGCACTCCAATGCATGGTGCCAGGGGCTCGGGCCAGCCCTGCCCTGGTCAGTCCTGCTTCATCATCCTCAAACTCAATAGCAGAGGAGCCCATCCTGTTCAAACTCTCACTAATGAACCAAACGTTGATTTCCACATTTACCATAATCCACTGGCTCTTTTTAGGTTCTTAGGAAATCTGTTCAATGAGAAAGAAAAAAATATTATTTTTCCCCTTATAATGAATAAAATTGCCTGACTCCTGGTCAGGGTATTTTGGGGTTACAGACAAAGGGACACTAGGGTGGCAGAGCCTGGGGTTGGCAGGCACTGGTGGATCCACACAGAGTGGAAGGCCAAGACCTGGTGTTTGTATACAGGGCTGTGACATCTGCCCAGACCAAAGGAAAGGTGTGCTGGGTCTGTCTGGAGGTGAACTCACCACCACTTCTAGGCCTGCCTCCTTGGCGAATATTTACAATGGCAAGGAGCTTGCTGCAGGCCCCCAGCACACCATGTTCACATTAACCTTGGCCCATCCCTCACTCCTGATTTCCTGGGGGATGAGGACCAGAGCAGAAATACGAAGAACCATCAGAAACGATGGGAAAGATGGTTCTGAGCTGTGGATGCAACTTCACTGACCAAGAAGAAAATAAGAAACTTCACAAGAGCCATGGTGTACACTCTAGGACCTTCCAACACGCCATGGCTTCTTATGGGTTCATTCCAGAAGGGGGGAGGTGGTCGTGAGCCCCTGTCTCTTGAAGCCGGGTCATCTCTCCCAGACCCTCATCCTCTCTCCGCTGCGGGAGACCTGCTTCCTCCTGGAGGCACTGCTGTTTGCTGCCTTCTTTCCCCCAAACACTCGTGAAACTATCCGAAGGAAAGGGCAATGTTCTGCTGCTCTTCCCAGGTCACTCCAAATGTCAGTTTGAAGCTACCCACACTACATCTCAAGGGCTTCCCAGGTGGCTTAGTGGTAAGGAATCTGCCTGCCAAAGCAGGAGACTTGAGTTCGATCCCTGGGTTGGGAAGATCCCCTGGAGGAGGAAATGGCAACCCACTCCAGTATTCTTGCCTGGATAATCCATGGACAGAGGAGCCTGGAAGGCTACAGTCCAAGGGGTTGCAGAGTTGGACGTGACAGAGAGGCTGAGTCCATTGCACACTACATCTCTTCCTGGGTTTCCAGCCTTCCTTGACTTCACATACACAGGACCCCAGGCTGGCCTTTAATTCTCAGCCTCACCCCCGTGGATGACACGGGGGTGACTGTGACATTCCCCAGTAAGCCTTCTCCCCACTCATCAGCAGCCTCAGCCATTGCCCTTCCAGATCTCGCTCACTGCTCCATCTTGCTGTCCTCCGTCTCTGTGGAGTCTTATTCTTTGCTGCTCTTTATGGCTTTTCCCTTCAATTCGGTATGTGTAGTGGTGAAATCACTGCAGCTAATTGCTTCGGAACCACCTACCTCCTGGTCAGGAGATTCCACAGCTTGGGGGTTCTAGAAGCAAGTGGGGGTAGGAGTGGTTCTAGGAGTAGGTGGTACTCAAAACTGGTCCTGAAGGCTCAGAACAAGGGGGATGATCCCCATTCATGGCCCCCATCAACACAGAGGCTGGGAAGAGGGGCCATGTGGGGCTCCACAAGAAAGATGCTCCAACCCACCCAGACTCTAGGCTCACAGCTGGCATTTGCTTCAGAAGAGCCCTGGCCACCCCCCAAAACTTCCCACAAGCCCTGGCGGCTGGGGCGAATTCCTCTCCTTATCCCGTACAAGGGATTTTTCCGTCGGAAGGGGGCTGAGCAGCTAAGGGTGGCTTGGGAGCTGGAACTGGGAAGCTGTGTCCACGATTCACCCACACCCACCACCTCACTCAGTTCCCTGGTTCCCAGTGGAGACCTCTCCCCTCTCACCAGAGCGAGTTAAGCACAAATGATCGAAAATGGTTTAATATCCACATTGTATGCCCAGGACATGAATAAAAGATCTAAAGATACACCACAGCGGAGAGCGCTGTTCTTCAATTTTTTTCTCTCCACCTCTGCTCTGAGCCTGGAGTATCTCCGTGCCCAGTGATATGAGCATTTTATCCTCTGTGAGCATGTACACCATCGACTAGGGGTCCCGCTCCTGGGGAAGATCTGGAGTCCTGAGAGGCTCCCTCCTTAAGATTCCTTCACCTGCACATCAAACACAAGCTCACAAAGGTCCCTTCCACTTTGGGAGTAAAGTGTCTTGCCGTTGAGAATTGAAAGTTTTCCCATGTCTAAGGATGAAGATGAAAACCATCGTCAGCTCTAGGCACTGGGACCAGGGAGACGTCACACTTTTTAGCTGTTGGAAGACGGACCAAGAGAAAGACTTTGTAAGAGCAGGGAAACGCCATCTTGCTCAAAGGACTTCAGGATATGGAGATGCCTGAGTGTCCTGGCCGCATGTAGACCCCATCCCAATTACATAAAAATGCCTAAGATGGGCCCAGATGCTGAGAGCTAGTCAAGGTTTCCAGGTGATTCCAATATACAGCCGAGGAGGGAACCATTGTTTGCACAGAGAGATGGCAATTCAAGGGGAGTCAAGTCTCCTTGCTTTCAAGGAACTGGTCCATTTCATCTGGGTTACTCAATTTATGGGCACAGAACTCTTTAATCTGTTGAAATCTCGTATTCTTCTCTTAAAGTCCAGGGCATCAGTAGTGACAACTCTTTCTTTCCTGGTAATTTCGTTCTTTCTCTATTGGCTAGCCTGGCTAGCAGTTTATGAATTTTGTTGACCTTTTCAAATTGCATTGATTTTTTTCCTTTTTGATTTCTTTCAAAGAGCTGGGTTTTGATTTTGTTGATTTTCTGTTTTCCCATTTTCACTGTTAATTGATTTCTCCTCTAATGGTAGCTATTTCCTTCATTCTATTTGCTTTAATTTACTCTTGTTTCTGTAACTTCTTAAGGTGGCCCCTTAGGTTATAGATTTTAGATCTTTCTCTTTTTCTAATATATGCATTTAATGCTACAAATTTCCCTCTACGTACTGTTTTAACTACATCCCACAAATTTTAATGTTTTATTTTCATTTAGTTCAGAATATCTTTAAATTTCCCATGAGATATCTTTGACCCACGGGTTATTGAGAAGCATAGTTTTAAAGTGCCAAGTATTCAGGAAATCCCAGGTGCCTTTCTATTATTGACTTCTATTTTAATTCCTGTGTGTTCTAGAATGAACTTTAAATTTTTTTCTTTAAAGTTTAAAAAAAATCAATTTTAATCAGAGAATAGTTGCTTTACAATTTTATGTTAGTTTCTACTGTACGGAAAAGTGAATCAGCTATATGTTTGCATATAACCTCTCTTTTCTGGATTTCCTTCCCATTTAGGTCACCACAGAGCACTGAGTAGCGCTCCTTGTGCTGTTCTCATTAGTCTTCTGTTTTATGCATAGCAGTGTAAATGTGTCCATTCCAGTCTCCCAATTCCTCCCACTCCTCCCCTCCTTTCCCCCTTGGAATCCATACATTTGTTCTCTACATCTGCGTCTCTACTTCTGCTTTGCAAATAAGATCATCTATATTATTTTTCTAGACTCCATATGTATGTGTTAATATATATTTAACAATGTTTATGGATTGTTTTTTGGTCCAGGATACAGCTTATCCTGGTGAACGCCCCATATGCGCTTCAGAAGCATTTGGGTTTGGCGGTGTTGGCTGACTGACAAAACTGTTCAGGTTGTCTATATCTTTGCTGATTTTCTGTCTACTTGATCTATCAAGTACTGACAGAGGGGACCGAAGTCTCCAACTATACTTGTATCTATTTCTTCTCTCAGTTCTGTAGTTTTGCCTCATATCTCAGTTCTGTGGTTAGTGCATTCACCTTAGTTTACAATTGTTATTTCTTGGAGAATCAACCCTGCATCATTATGCAACATAACCTGTTTATCTCAATAATCTGCCTTGTTCTAAGGTCAACTTTGTATGACATTAACATAAGATAAGGGATTTGATTTAGGTCAGACCTGAATGGTCTAGTGGTTTTCCCTACTTTCTTCAATTTGAGTCTGAATTTGGCAACAAGGAGTTCATGATCTGAGCCACAGTCAGCTCCCAGTCTTATCTTCGTTGACTGTATAGAGCTTCTCCATTTTTGGCTGCAAAGAATATAATCAATCCGATTTTGGTGTTGACCATGATCTGGTGATGTCCATGTGTAGAGTCTTCTCTTGTGTTGTTAGAAGAGGGTGTTTGCTATGACCAGTGCATTTTCTTGGCAAAACTCTATTAGTCTTTGCCCTGCTTCATTCCGTATTCCAAGGCCAAACCTAGATAGCATATTGAAAAGTAGAGACATTACTTTGCCAACAAAGGTCCGTCTAGTCAAGGCTATGGTTTTTCCAGTGGTCATGTATGGATGTGAGAGTTGGACTGTGAAGAAAGCTGAGTGCCAAAGAATTGATGCTTTTGAACTGTGGTGTTGGAGAAGACTCTTGAGAGTCCCTTGGACTGCAAGGAGATCCAACCAGTCCAT
>NIZD01019540.1:7773-35146 GCA_003182575.1 Pseudois nayaur | reverse complement strand
GTATGGCCAAGATTTAGAGAAGTGAATGTTCATTCTTTCCTATCATGGAGATAAACTTGGTAGAAACTAGGAAGCAATAGTCATTTGACCCTCTGCTATGGACTTCCCTGGTGGCTCAGACAGTAAAGCATCTGCCTACAATGCGGGAGACCCGGTTTCAATCCCTGGGTGGGGAAGATCCCCTGGAAAAGGAAATGGCAACCCACTCCAGTATTCTTGCCTGGAAAATCCCATGGATGGAGGAGCCTGGTGGGCTACAGTCCATGGGGTCGTAAAGAGTCAGACACGACTGAGCGACTTCACTTTGGTTCTTTTGATGAAAAGTGATGGTAGTGCTAAATTTTTTGAAAGGACAAAATAGATCCTGATTTGAAAGGATTCTGAAAAATCTAAGGAATAAAGGTGTAAGAATATGATAAATTACTGTTATTGTACATAATAAAGGGCTTCCCTGGTGGCCCAATGGTAAAGAATCTACCTGCCAATGCAGGAGATGTAGGTTCAATCCCTGGGTTGAAAAGATCCCCTGGAGGAGATGAAAAGAACCCACTCCGGTAGTCTTGCCTAGGAAATCCCATGAACAGAGGGGCCTGTTAGGGTACAGTCCATGGGGGCATAAAAGAGTTGGATATGACTTAGCGACTCAACAATGACATATAATAAAGTATTGTCATTATACATAATAAAAAGATAGAAATCTGTTTCACAAGACATGTTAATCATGACAATAAAATGAGTCATGGTTGAAATACCAAAGCATCTGCAGGTTCCTAAAAAAGATACATGTAAAGAATTATTCACTGTTTGACTGCTCCATTAAAATATAACCTTCCCACAAGCAGGAATTTTGCCTGTTTTGTTTGCAGTAGTATTCCCAATACCTAGAATAGTGTACAGCATATCATAGGTACTCAATAAATATTTGTTGAATAAGTGAATTAATAAAAGGACTCTCCGGGAAACCATGTCTATTATTAATGAGGGCATTGACCCCTACCTAACTGCTGCTTACTCTGAGGAGCTGAGCTGGACCACAAATGAACTGTAAGAATTCCTTTTGTTTATACTCGAGCAGCCTGAGTCATGTCAAAGATAAATAAAATCAGACTCGAGTTAAAGCAGCAAGGACAGATTTTAATCAGTAATAAACTACAGCAGTAGAGGAGAGGGTCCACCATGAATTGAACTCAACTTTGATTTGTGCAGAGAGGACTGAGCATTCTAAAAGGAAAATGAGCAAGTCTGAAGAAGAAAAGTAGGGGCTTGAGGAGAATCAGGAAAGTAGAAGTTTATAAAAAGCAGAAAGGGGGTGTTGGTCCATGCGAATCCCATCTGGGTCTGTTCGCCAGCTCTTACTGCAGTTAGGTCTCTATTCACCTACAGAGACTAGGAGGGGAGATGGGGCCTATCTTCATGCAGATGTTGGCTGGGACAAATGGAAAATTCTTTTGGCAGTCTTGTGCTTCCCCATGAGGGAACTTAAAGGGGCTAGAGACCTTACTTTAGGGATGCTACCTCGAGCTGTTAGAATCTATGCTAGAGTTTATTAAATTTTTTTTTAACATGGCAGGACAAAATTATGTGTGCTAAGAGTCTGCAGTTTATAGGCCCAGGGTGAGGCCTAGTCAAGAAAAGGGCTCTAGTCAGAGGAGCCTGACTAGAGTTTGCTCAAGGAGAGACTCTGTGTGGCTTCCTTTGCTTTTTCTCCGGAAACTATTGTGGTCTTTGTGCAGGTTGGAAAAGAATTTTCAGATACAAGGCAGATAGAGAGGAGAATAAAGTTTATTAGAGTGGGAGACACTGAAAACAGCGGGCTGGCTCAAAGGAGAGGTGACCCCTTTTGCAGGCTAGTAGCCAATTTTTATAGCCTCAGGACAGAAAATTCCTCCTGGAAGTGTACCATTAGGTAACTGGTTAGGTGGGTATTTTACCTAATGTGGGGTCAAGGAACTGGCTGGTTTAGATTCAGAGGTTTGTGGCAAAAGTTGCCATGGGGCTTGGTCAGTTAGCTCCAGATATTTTTGTCCAGTGACCTTGTTATAAGGCTCCACAGAAACCAACTTAGTTTTGGCTTTTATGGTTTTGCCTCCTGTCAGGTTAAAAAAAAGAAAAACACAGAACGACAAATTCAAAATAAACAGAACTTGCCTCTCAAAAGTCTAGGGCAGAGTGGGTTCAAGTTGCCTACTCTTTGCTTTATTTTTCCCTTGACTCTCCCAAAAGCCCTCTAGGTCTTTCCAGAGAATATCCCTTCAAAACAGGAAGCCCAATCTATTTTTATCAATAAGAAATATGAAAAAGAAGATTCAAGAGAAGGACTCATCCAAGAAAAGACACCGTGACATCACATTAAGATTTATTTATAGTGTGTTAGTCTTCTCCGTGGATATTGCGCTTCTTGGCATGGTGGCCCAGGTTGTTGTCCTAGGTCAATGTTGTAACTCTGCCTTCATTGGAACAAAGCTTTTAGAAAAGCTGTGACCCAGCCCTGGAAGTCACGCATGCATGCTCAGTTGTGTCCCACTTTTTGTGACACCATGGACTGTAGCCCGCCAGGCTCCTGTGTCCATGGGATTTTCCAGGCGAGAATACTGGCGTGGGTTGCCATTTCCCTCTCCAGGGGATCTTCCTGACCCAGGGATAGAAGCCATGTCTTACATCTCCTGCTACCGCTGAGCCACCAGGGAAGACTTCCTAGAAGGCAGGGTCTATAATAACGAGAGGAGTGAATGGCGAAGAGACATGGATGGTCTTTGAATTCTTAGGGGCCATAGCCTGAGTCTCTTATTTAGATGAGACTTTATTCAGTGAGAACTGTACTATTGACAGTGGGTTTTGGCCATTGATTTCTTTGTAAGTTGCAGGATGCTTCTGATGGTAAATGAAATTACTTTGTAACCTCTCAGTGCCTAAGGCTTTTTCTTGGCATAGAAGAGATAAGAAATTATTTCTCATCTGTCAGCTTTCTTGAGAGAATGATTTGTTGAAGTAGAGAGTTAGTTTTGGTTTTCACCCTGGCTGGATTCCCCATGCGTATTTGTCACTAAGGGTAACATTGCCAAGGCTTCAATGAAACAGGAAAACCATGCTGTTCCCTTCATTATTTTTCTCTTCAGCACCTGCTTGCAAATGTTCATTAAGAGAGGCAAGGGATATTTCAATAAACAGTAAATGTCCAAGAAAATGATTTAATTCTAAGAAATCCCTTTTTTTAAATCCTGAAACTGGGTTCTTCCATTCATTTCATCCTGTTCTCCATCTGTCACCAGTCATATTCTAACACGAGTTACAAGCTCAGTCCTATGAAGGTGAAAAGTAATCATATAAAGATGAAAATGGATAAGAACATAGAAAGTATTTTACACAAATCCTATACTTTATTTAAAGAGAAAACTGAGGCCCCCAAAGGACAAGGGTTGTTTGATCAGATTCAAATGTAACACCTATGTATGTACATTTAAGTAGAGGAAAGACAGTCTAAAAGGTGCTATGGAAAACACAAAGATAAGTAAGACCAGAATATTACTTCTGAATGTATAAGGAAGATAGAAAAGTATGTTTCCAGCTAATCATACAAGGTAACATAAAGGACACACAGGTAACATAAAAGTAAAGGGCATGCATTTTATTCTTTTCAGTGGAGGGTGAAATTTTGTTAAGGAGATTAAGCCGCACAATGAATATAACAATAGAATGTATGCAGACCAGTGTTAGGCATTTCAGTAATCTGTAAAAACATCACTGTTCTACTGCTGGCATCAAATGAAGCTCTAGCGCAACCCTCCCTCCCACCTAGCAGCAGATGTGTGAAAACATATAAATCTAGGGTTGTCAGCATCAATACTGTAGCCTCTCTATGCCGTAAACTTCTCTTTGGTTAGTAAGTATTTCAATATTTATAGATTTTTTATTTATTCTCTCCACTGGTCAGAATTGTATTGATTTTAAACAGATGTAATCACTAGTTAAAGAAGCATGACTTGTTCATGGCAGAAAGCAGGCTACTTTGGTTAATTTAGAAGGTTACTCTGCTTGTATTCTACTCTTGTTTTCCTACCTAGAAGGAACTGTTTTCTTCATCTGCAGTAAAACACCCAAATTTGTACACTCTGTGAAAAAAAAAATGTAGTCAGTGACCATGGGAAGTTTAGAGAGTGTCAGAAAACTATATTCTTTTGATATTAGTCACATAATACAACACATTTTTGATTAGGGCTCAGAAAGAACTTGGAGTGTTAGCATTTCTGGGTTTGGATGGCCAAAGTACTGATCAAATCCATGAGAATTTATGTGAGAGTTCAGAATTCAATTAGAAATCCCTCAGTAAACAGATGAAGTTGTGAGCTGGCTGTATAGTAAGAGCTCAGGTTTATTAGGCTAGTGGAATCCATGAGATAAACTCCAGAAGAGAAAAAAAATAACACAAACAAGAACAACAATAGCAGCTAGTCATTTCTGAACAATTACTAAATGGTAAGCATTGTATTACATTCTTACTCAAATTGCCAGTTATCCCAGGGTGTATTTTTTTACCCACAACTTTTCAAATGATGAGACCAAGGCTCAGAGATGTTAGGTAAATTTTCCAGGTGTTGGGTAAATAAATTGTAGGGATGGGAGTGGGGTGCAGTTGGCTTATGTGTCCCCATTTGCCTAGAACTTTCCCAGTTTTATCACCAAAAGTCACCTATCTCAGAGACACCATCCACCCCCAGGCCCAGGCAAACTGGGGACTACAGATCATGTTAACTTGCACCCACTGATGCTGAATTTCAAAGCTTAAGCTTTAAATTGGTATCTTATACTGCTTCCACTGAGGAGAAAGAGAACCAGAGATGGAACTTTGGAAAATGGTAATAACTGTAAAACTGGGAAAAGACTATAAGGTTTATACTTACAGACCTGTGTCTGTATCCTTTGCCCGTTTTACCCCCGGTCTCTAAAACTATGTCTAGGACAGAGAAGATGCTCAACGAGTATGTGTAATTATTTGAATGATTAACGACTGATTATTAGTGATTGGATGAATGAAGAGGTAAGAGGATGAATAAGGCAACATCATACCCCACAAGGATCAGGAGAGAGTGCAAATTAAATAAATAAATAAATAAATCCCCACTAATCTCTTTCTTTTAAAAATAAAATAATCAATAACAATATTTAAATAAAGAGCAATGCTTTTGCAAACTAATGGTCATGGGAACCTTCAGGTTTAGGCTTTGAAGAGGTTCACATGGAAGCTTGCTGCTGGTTGTAAACACCAGCAATAAGACCTGGATTTAAAAGAGTGATTCATTCCAAGGTGTTCTTTGCTTCTCCTCATAGAGTCAGCTCAGTTAAAGGAAAAGAGTGAGACTCATTAGAGAACAACGCATCTACACAGTGAGCAATTAAAAAATACCACAGTGACAGTTTTTTCTTTCCCTATCTCGAGAAAGGGTAGAGGCTGGAACTAAAAAGATTGAAGAGTTAACGCTGGAGGGACATCAGAACTTCTTAAGAGACGCATGATAGCATCTCAAATAGGCAAAATTATAGCTCACTGATTTCTTCTTTCTGTCGTTACATTTCAGGCTGAACACCTCATGTTTCGTTCTATTGAGATGAGTTTGAGCCCATTGCTATGCTGGTGTATCTCTTCTGATGTGTCCCGAGTATGTCAGCCCCACTCTTAATAGTCTGAGCTCTATGGGCACATGTTATCAGAGTATGATGTGACTGGCACACACCAAACATGGCTGTCGCTTCTCTTGTCTGGGCCTGAAACTTCCTATGCTTAAATCTCATTAGCCTTATATTTTGCAGTCCATCTCAGGCTTCAGATTTCCTCAGTTTTCTTTCCTTATTTTGCTGATGCACAGTGTTGACATTTTCCCCTGTAGC
Source organism: Pseudois nayaur (assembly GCA_003182575.1). Taxonomy (NCBI): domain Eukaryota; kingdom Metazoa; phylum Chordata; class Mammalia; order Artiodactyla; family Bovidae; genus Pseudois; species Pseudois nayaur. The sequence goes on along the minus strand of NIZD01019540.1, from coordinate 29,263 downwards.
TTTCTCTCTGCCACTGCAAGAGAAGCAATGCTGCTTTAGCTATGGGAGAGGCTTCTGCTCTCTGTTTTGTCTATCACTAATAAACCCTCAAGCTCTGTTCTCATTTCCAAACTACTAATGTCTGGTAATGATTTCCAAGTCAGAACACACACAGCTGGATATTCAAACCCCAGGTTAAATTTTGTTTTCTGACACATCACCTGTTTGGAGTTTGAAAGTAAGTCAAAACGTGTTGCAGAAGTTATTCAAGGAAGAAGATGGGGTAATGACAAAGGTCATTCCTCTGACTTAATGCTACCAAACCATTGGAAAAAATATTTCCCTTAATCTCTGAAATCAACTTGTAGAAGTTTCAGCTCCTGAGGCAGGTACCATTACAGTTGTTATCCTATTAAAACTTCCAAAGAGCCCTTTTTTTTTTTTTTGGAAAGCTAGGAAAATCGTTTGGGGCTAGGTTAGGATTGGTTTGATTGCTACTGATATAAACATCTCTGAATAGTTTTTTTTTTTTTTTTTCAAGTGCAAGTAACATAAGAACTTCAAATTAAAGAACAAAGCAGACTGTCTAGGCACACCTAGATTTTTTTAAAATTTATTTATTTAAATTGGAGGCTAATTACTTTACAATATTGTATTGGTTTTGCCATACATCAATGTGAATCCTCCACGGGTGTACATGTGTTCCCCATCCTGAACTCCCCTCCCACCTCCCTGCCTGTACCATCCCTCTGGGTCATCCCAGTGCACCAGCCCCAAGCATCCAGTATCATGCATCGAACCTGGACTGGCGATTTGTTCCATATATGATATTATACATGTTTCAATGCCTTTCTCCCAAATCATCCCTCCCTCTCCCACAGAGTCCAAAAGACTGTTCTATACATCTGTGTCTCTTTTGCTGTCTCGCATACAGGGTTATTGTTTCCATCTTTCTAAATTCCATATATATGGGTTAGTATACTGTATTGGTGTTTTTCTTTCTGGCTTACTTCACTCTGCATAATAGGCTCCAGTTTCATCCACCTCATTAGAACTCATTCAAATGTATTCTTTTTAATGGCTGAGTAATACTCCATTGTGTGTATGTACCACAGCTTTCTTATCCGTTTGTCGCTGATGGGCATCTAGGTTGCTTCCATGTCCTGGCTATTATAAACAGTGCTGTGATGAACATTGGGGTACACGTGTCTCTTTCAATTCTGGTTTCCTCATTGTGTATGCCCAGCAGTGGGATTGCTGGGTCATAAGGCAGTTCTATTTCCAGTTTTTTTAAGGAATCTCCACACTGTTCTCCATAGTGGCTGTACACAACTAGATTTTTTAAAGCAAAATTGAGTACAATAATAACAACTTTCAGAAATTTTGAAACTGTCAATGCAGGAAAATTAGTTCTAATGTAAGCTTAGCCATGGGATTTTATTGAAAATGTTCTCATACTAGCATTCGGTTCAGTTCAGTTCAGTCACTCAGTTGTGTCTGATTCTTTGCGACCCCATGAACCGCAGCACGCCAGGCCTCCCTGTCCATCACCAACTCCTGGAGTCCACCCAAACTCATGTCCATTGAGTCAGTGATGCCACCCAACCATTTCAATCTCTGTTGTCCCCTTCTCCTTTTGCCTTCAATCTTTCCCAGCATCAGGGTCTTTTCAAATTTGAGTCCGCTCTTCACATCAGGTGGCCAAAGTATTGGAGTTTCATCATGGAGCATTTTAAATAATGAATTTACAGGGAGAAACAAAAGGAAATCACAGGCAGATATTACTTAGTATAAGAAAAAGAAAACAAGTACATTTTAATGATTATAGATTTGTGTATGGAATATTTTGCCTGATTTTTGTTTTATTGCCCTTTGTCATTGGAGGCCTGTCTGATGATTTGGGTAAGTATCATGGGTGACTGTCTTTGTGTTTGCTCAGCAGAGAACAACAGTTGCAATATGTAAATAGGGTGCCTCTTTCCTTTGGATGCCTTGGGATATGTATAATAGATTAAGTTGGCTTTGTGCAGAGCAAACAGGTCTGTATTACCAAGAATATGAATAATGTCAGTTTCCATAATTGCTAACATCTGGCTTTCCATAAATCTGTTAAATTGCATGGAAGCAGAATTAGATTTCTGTGTCATAAGTAAAGCAATTACATGGAACTCTGTAGGCAATATGGTCCTATATTCAACTGTGAAATCCTTTCATTCTGGAGCAACAAAAGCAAATCCAGGTTTTGCACCCTGCTTTTATTGTGCACCCCTAGGTGTGTTCATCTTTTTGCTCAGGTTTCTTAATTTATAAGAGGAAAACACTGCCCATATGTTTGTAACTTTCTTAAATGCAAAATAACCAAATGTTAAAAAAGCATGTTCGAGCCAGGCATTAATTGCCAATTTAGAGAGTATTTTTGAGGAGACCATAAGTTAAAGATCCTTTTGTTGCCATTGTAGAATAAAAATTAATCTTTCAGACAGTTCCTGGGGTGATTTGTTGATGAGTCTTTCTCTGCCATTGTTCCCTTAAGCATTTGACAGGAAACTGGGATATGGAGGGAAGAGAAAAGGTGGCTTTCCTATTTCAGTGTGGTTACTGCGTTCTGTATTATTGTATTTTGAACTAGACCCAAGACCTTTCCCAGATGAAAAGTCAACAATAAGATGTGTTCCCTGAAGAGAAGGGTTGTGGTTATGCCTCATGCTTATTGAACACCCCAAACACTAACTTTTGGCAAAGCAGTCTTTTATAGTTGTATTGGTCTGTAAAATTCCTGGATTTAGGTAAGTTAAATGGGCTTCCCAGGTGGTACAGTGGTAAAAAATTTGACTGCCAGTGTAGGAGATGCAGATTCAATCCCTGTGTTGGAAAGATCCCCTGGAGGAGGAAATGGCAATCACTCCAGTATTCTTGCCTGGAAGTTAAATAAATACATTCCACATCCAAAGTATATTCTTTTGCACCTCCTAATGAGAAAAAGGAAAAAGATTTAGTTCTTGCCCTCAATGAGCTCACCATCTACCTGTGGAGCCATGGATATATTAAACATATAACTGCCAAGAGATGAATGCAAGGATACAGAGCAAGGTACAGANGTCCAAAAGACTGTTCTATACATCTGTGTCTCTTTTGCTGTCTCGCATACAGGGTTATTGTTTCCATCTTTCTAAATTCCATATATATGGGTTAGTATACTGTATTGGTGTTTTTCTTTCTGGCTTACTTCACTCTGCATAATAGGCTCCAGTTTCATCCACCTCATTAGAACTCATTCAAATGTATTCTTTTTAATGGCTGAGTAATACTCCATTGTGTGTATGTACCACAGCTTTCTTATCCGTTTGTCGCTGATGGGCATCTAGGTTGCTTCCATGTCCTGGCTATTATAAACAGTGCTGTGATGAACATTGGGGTACACGTGTCTCTTTCAATTCTGGTTTCCTCATTGTGTATGCCCAGCAGTGGGATTGCTGGGTCATAAGGCAGTTCTATTTCCAGTTTTTTTAAGGAATCTCCACACTGTTCTCCATAGTGGCTGTACACAACTAGATTTTTTAAAGCAAAATTGAGTACAATAATAACAACTTTCAGAAATTTTGAAACTGTCAATGCAGGAAAATTAGTTCTAATGTAAGCTTAGCCATGGGATTTTATTGAAAATGTTCTCATACTAGCATTCGGTTCAGTTCAGTTCAGTCACTCAGTTGTGTCTGATTCTTTGCGACCCCATGAACCGCAGCACGCCAGGCCTCCCTGTCCATCACCAACTCCTGGAGTCCACCCAAACTCATGTCCATTGAGTCAGTGATGCCACCCAACCATTTCAATCTCTGTTGTCCCCTTCTCCTTTTGCCTTCAATCTTTCCCAGCATCAGGGTCTTTTCAAATTTGAGTCCGCTCTTCACATCAGGTGGCCAAAGTATTGGAGTTTCATCATGGAGCATTTTAAATAATGAATTTACAGGGAGAAACAAAAGGAAATCACAGGCAGATATTACTTAGTATAAGAAAAAGAAAACAAGTACATTTTAATGATTATAGATTTGTGTATGGAATATTTTGCCTGATTTTTGTTTTATTGCCCTTTGTCATTGGAGGCCTGTCTGATGATTTGGGTAAGTATCATGGGTGACTGTCTTTGTGTTTGCTCAGCAGAGAACAACAGTTGCAATATGTAAATAGGGTGCCTCTTTCCTTTGGATGCCTTGGGATATGTATAATAGATTAAGTTGGCTTTGTGCAGAGCAAACAGGTCTGTATTACCAAGAATATGAATAATGTCAGTTTCCATAATTGCTAACATCTGGCTTTCCATAAATCTGTTAAATTGCATGGAAGCAGAATTAGATTTCTGTGTCATAAGTAAAGCAATTACATGGAACTCTGTAGGCAATATGGTCCTATATTCAACTGTGAAATCCTTTCATTCTGGAGCAACAAAAGCAAATCCAGGTTTTGCACCCTGCTTTTATTGTGCACCCCTAGGTGTGTTCATCTTTTTGCTCAGGTTTCTTAATTTATAAGAGGAAAACACTGCCCATATGTTTGTAACTTTCTTAAATGCAAAATAACCAAATGTTAAAAAAGCATGTTCGAGCCAGGCATTAATTGCCAATTTAGAGAGTATTTTTGAGGAGACCATAAGTTAAAGATCCTTTTGTTGCCATTGTAGAATAAAAATTAATCTTTCAGACAGTTCCTGGGGTGATTTGTTGATGAGTCTTTCTCTGCCATTGTTCCCTTAAGCATTTGACAGGAAACTGGGATATGGAGGGAAGAGAAAAGGTGGCTTTCCTATTTCAGTGTGGTTACTGCGTTCTGTATTATTGTATTTTGAACTAGACCCAAGACCTTTCCCAGATGAAAAGTCAACAATAAGATGTGTTCCCTGAAGAGAAGGGTTGTGGTTATGCCTCATGCTTATTGAACACCCCAAACACTAACTTTTGGCAAAGCAGTCTTTTATAGTTGTATTGGTCTGTAAAATTCCTGGATTTAGGTAAGTTAAATGGGCTTCCCAGGTGGTACAGTGGTAAAAAATTTGACTGCCAGTGTAGGAGATGCAGATTCAATCCCTGTGTTGGAAAGATCCCCTGGAGGAGGAAATGGCAATCACTCCAGTATTCTTGCCTGGAAGTTAAATAAATACATTCCACATCCAAAGTATATTCTTTTGCACCTCCTAATGAGAAAAAGGAAAAAGATTTAGTTCTTGCCCTCAATGAGCTCACCATCTACCTGTGGAGCCATGGATATATTAAACATATAACTGCCAAGAGATGAATGCAAGGATACAGAGCAAGGTACAGAGAAACTAAAACACCAGTAGTGACCATCTTGCAGAATGAGGGATGGTGATGCTTGGTCTTGATTTTGAAGAATGCATGGGAGTAAAGATAGCACACAGGAAAGGGAAAGTTTACCTTTTCAATTAATTTACACACCACCCGTTCCATGTACGCTAAGAAAAAGAGATAAGGAGGGGCAGACTCCCATAATTAGAAAGGCTCAGGCAGAGGAACCATCATGGCCTGTTGGTGGGTCACCCATTACTTTTGAAGAGAAAGGGGAAGAGACAGAAGGTAACAACTGAAGTGCCAAATCAAGGCTTCTGTGTATGCTAGGAGATTGAATGTTCTATTAGAAGCATCAGATATCCACAGAGATGTGGCAGAGGAATGACATGAACAGGTTTGCTTTTTAATACAACACCACTACCATGTAGAGGTATTTACAGCAACGATTCTTCTCTGGCTGAACAGAGCCCGGATGTCTAGACCCTAAATTATACCAATTAAGCCCATTTCTAGTGGTGAGCCACCACTAGAAAACATCAGTACTTTTTAAAAGCTCTCCAACTATTTATATTTTGTCCACAATCAAAAAGTCACTGAATTAGAGTAAAAAGTAGCTGGAGTCAGTATGGACCAGCTAGGAGGCTAATGCAGTAGTCCTGGTGAGAAATATAAAAATCAGAATTGAGTTCAAAGAAACCTGAGTTTTATTTTTGTGATTATATAAGTGATGAGCTAGCTAGCTAGCTATCATCAATATACTCTCTATCTGTATCTCCAGATTTACAAACCAGTTTATAAATATGATGAGAGAAGTATAAGACACTGTTTTGTTACTTTCAGCAAAAATATAAGAGTGAGAATAATGCAAAAAGATGTGTATAAGAGACAGCTCCAGCTACTTTTTACTCTAATTCAGTAGATGTGTATAAGAGACAGCTCCAGCTACTTTTTACTCTAATTCAGTAGATGTGTATAAGAGACAGCTCCAGCTACTTTTTACTCTAATTCAGTAGATGTGTATAAGAGACAGCTCCAGCTACTTTTTACTCTAATTCAGTAGATGTGTATAAGAGACAGCTCCAGCTACTTTTTACTCTAATTCAGTAGATGTGTATAAGAGACAGCTCCAGCTACTTTTTACTCTAATTCAGTAGATGTGTATAAGAGACAGCTCCAGCTACTTTTTACTCTAATTCAGTAGATGTGTATAAGAGACAGCTCCAGCTACTTTTTACTCTAATTCAGTAGATGTGTATAAGAGACAGCTCCAGCTACTTTTTACTCTAATTCAGTAGATGTGTATAAGAGACAGCTCCAGCTACTTTTTACTCTAATTCAGTAGATGTGTATAAGAGACAGCTCCAGCTACTTTTTACTCTAATTCAGTAGATGTGTATAAGAGACAGCTCCAGCTACTTTTTACTCTAATTCAGTAGATGTGTATAAGAGACAGCTCCAGCTACTTTTTACTCTAATTCAGTAGATGTGTATAAGAGACAGCTCCAGCTACTTTTTACTCTAATTCAGTAGATGTGTATAAGAGACAGCTCCAGCTACTTTTTACTCTAATTCAGTAGATGTGTATAAGAGACAGCTCCAGCTACTTTTTACTCTAATTCAGTAGATGTGTATAAGAGACAGCTCCAGCTACTTTTTACTCTAATTCAGTAGATGTGTATAAGAGACAGCTCCAGCTACTTTTTACTCTAATTCAGTAGATGTGTATAAGAGACAGCTCCAGCTACTTTTTACTCTAATTCAGTAGATGTGTATAAGAGACAGCTCCAGCTACTTTTTACTCTAATTCAGTAGATGTGTATAAGAGACAGCTCCAGCTACTTTTTACTCTAATTCAGTAGATGTGTATAAGAGACAGCTCCAGCTACTTTTTACTCTAATTCAGTAGATGTGTATAAGAGACAGCTCCAGCTACTTTTTACTCTAATTCAGTAGATGTGTATAAGAGACAGCTCCAGCTACTTTTTACTCTAATTCAGTAGATGTGTATAAGAGACAGCTCCAGCTACTTTTTACTCTAATTCAGTAGATGTGTATAAGAGACAGCTCCAGCTACTTTTTACTCTAATTCAGTAGATGTGTATAAGAGACAGCTCCAGCTACTTTTTACTCTAATTCAGTAGATGTGTATAAGAGACAGCTCCAGCTACTTTTTACTCTAATTCAGTAGATGTGTATAAGAGACAGCTCCAGCTACTTTTTACTCTAATTCAGTAGATGTGTATAAGAGACAGCTCCAGCTACTTTTTACTCTAATTCAGTAGATGTGTATAAGAGACAGCTCCAGCTACTTTTTACTCTAATTCAGTAGATGTGTATAAGAGACAGCTCCAGCTACTTTTTACTCTAATTCAGTAGATGTGTATAAGAGACAGCTCCAGCTACTTTTTACTCTAATTCAGTAGATGTGTATAAGAGACAGCTCCAGCTACTTTTTACTCTAATTCAGTAGATGTGTATAAGAGACAGCTCCAGCTACTTTTTACTCTAATTCAGTAGATGTGTATAAGAGACAGCTCCAGCTACTTTTTACTCTAATTCAGTAGATGTGTATAAGAGACAGCTCCAGCTACTTTTTACTCTAATTCAGTAGATGTGTATAAGAGACAGCTCCAGCTACTTTTTACTCTAATTCAGTAGATGTGTATAAGAGACAGCTCCAGCTACTTTTTACTCTAATTCAGTAGATGTGTATAAGAGACAGCTCCAGCTACTTTTTACTCTAATTCAGTAGATGTGTATAAGAGACAGCTCCAGCTACTTTTTACTCTAATTCAGTAGATGTGTATAAGAGACAGCTCCAGCTACTTTTTACTCTAATTCAGTAGATGTGTATAAGAGACAGCTCCAGCTACTTTTTACTCTAATTCAGTAGATGTGTATAAGAGACAGCTCCAGCTACTTTTTACTCTAATTCAGTAGATGTGTATAAGAGACAGCTCCAGCTACTTTTTACTCTAATTCAGTAGATGTGTATAAGAGACAGCTCCAGCTACTTTTTACTCTAATTCAGTAGATGTGTATAAGAGACAGCTCCAGCTACTTTTTACTCTAATTCAGTAGATGTGTATAAGAGACAGCTCCAGCTACTTTTTACTCTAATTCAGTAGATGTGTATAAGAGACAGCTCCAGCTACTTTTTACTCTAATTCAGTAGATGTGTATAAGAGACAGCTCCAGCTACTTTTTACTCTAATTCAGTAGATGTGTATAAGAGACAGCTCCAGCTACTTTTTACTCTAATTCAGTAGATGTGTATAAGAGACAGCTCCAGCTACTTTTTACTCTAATTCAGTAGATGTGTATAAGAGACAGCTCCAGCTACTTTTTACTCTAATTCAGTAGATGTGTATAAGAGACAGCTCCAGCTACTTTTTACTCTAATTCAGTAGATGTGTATAAGAGACAGCTCCAGCTACTTTTTACTCTAATTCAGTAGATGTGTATAAGAGACAGCTCCAGCTACTTTTTACTCTAATTCAGTAGATGTGTATAAGAGACAGCTCCAGCTACTTTTTACTCTAATTCAGTAGATGTGTATAAGAGACAGCTCCAGCTACTTTTTACTCTAATTCAGTAGATGTGTATAAGAGACAGCTCCAGCTACTTTTTACTCTAATTCAGTAGATGTGTATAAGAGACAGCTCCAGCTACTTTTTACTCTAATTCAGTAGATGTGTATAAGAGACAGCTCCAGCTACTTTTTACTCTAATTCAGTAGATGTGTATAAGAGACAGCTCCAGCTACTTTTTACTCTAATTCAGTAGATGTGTATAAGAGACAGCTCCAGCTACTTTTTACTCTAATTCAGTAGATGTGTATAAGAGACAGCTCCAGCTACTTTTTACTCTAATTCAGTAGATGTGTATAAGAGACAGCTCCAGCTACTTTTTACTCTAATTCAGTAGATGTGTATAAGAGACAGCTCCAGCTACTTTTTACTCTAATTCAGTAGATGTGTATAAGAGACAGCTCCAGCTACTTTTTACTCTAATTCAGTAGATGTGTATAAGAGACAGCTCCAGCTACTTTTTACTCTAGATGTGTATAAGAGACAGGCATATAAGTTAAATAAGCAGGGTGACAATATACAGCCTGGAAGTACTCCTTTTCCTATTTGGAACCAGTCTGTTGCTCCATGTCCAGTTCTAACTGTTGCTTCCTGACCTGCATATATGTTTCTCAAGAGGCAGGTCCTAACTATCATTGCAGTGAGTGTTCAGAGAGGGTGAATAATCACTCTAAACTGTAATCATATTGGAAGATACTTAACTGAGGAGGTAGGGCTTGAAGTTGGTCTTAATCATTTATATTCATTAAATAAACAACTATTTTTGAGTACTTATTATGTTATCTATGTTTTTACCTTCAAAGGACTATAGAGTAGGTGGGTATGGTTTTTTACAGTTGATAATTGAAGGTCAGAAAGACTAAATAATGTGACCAAGGATACACAGTGTAATGTACAAAATGACTGGTACATAACCACCAATTAATTGGAAGAGTTGGTTTCAAATGTGTGACCTGACTCCTGCATTCATTGCTACTTTTTGTTGGGAAGAATTAGAGGAAAAAGACTAGGAAGATGAGAGAGGCTTCTAGGCAGGAGCACCATAGGGTCATGAGTGTTACCCACGAGTAATGAAGAAGTAATTAAGGTCTGAGGTAGCTGACTTGGAATCTAGATAGCATAATTTAGGATCATTTCCACAAATGTCAAAGGAGGAATAATTATTCATTAAGTCAATGTTTTGACTGAGGCTAAAATTGGTAGAACAAAGATAAAAAAATAAATCTTATAATGAACTAGTTTCTAGAAATATTATTGGAGTTCCTTAACATCTTCCACTTTGTACTGTGGCTATAAAGCCAAGTTTTATACCAATATAGTGCATATAGTCAGTAAGGGAAGATAGGTCATTGTTTCTCATTGTTATTAAAGTCACTATAGTTTTAAAATTCTAGCAAACTAATTATACCATATTCTCTGAATTTCAACTAAAAATGCTGAAAAGGGACCATACAAGATTTTATCCTTGAAGAAGAATTGCAATGTCTAGAGGGCAAATTAGTTGAAAGTAGATAAAATCACAGACTAGTATGCTTAAAGAAGACTTTAGGATTTGAGTTGGCACAGTTTAGTGGAAAGAGCTGTGGTATACCTTTTGAAAGACCCAACACAATCTTTGCTCTAAGAGATACCAGCTGTGTGACCACTTAGCCATCTCTGTAACTTAGTTCTTCTTTTGTAGACTGAAAATAACTATTTCCATCCTGCAATTATATGACATGACTTGCGAAAAAGAACTCTGAAAAACTTTGAGAGATATATATATATATTTTATATATATATATAATATATATATATTTACATACACACACACTCACACATAAAATAATAGCAATAAAATTGATTTTATGTTTCTGAGCACATTTTTGAGTACCTAAATGGGAAATGCCACTTATAATTACTTTTTTGTGTGCAGCTTACTTCCATAATTCTTTTTTAAAAATGCCTACAATTAAGATGGATTTTTGTGTGAAGAGTAAGTTAATTTATACTGTTATTCTCACCTACAGTAGGAGTCAAGCCTACCAATTAGTAGCCTACCACCAGTTTTATATATACTGCTGTGTTCCTCCTCATCACTTGCATGAGGACAGTGTCTTTAAGTCACTGTCAACATTTATAGCACCAGTGTGCAAAAAACCCTGGTGCAGAGCAGACTTTTGGTTAAAATATGTTGTCATCTGAAAGATATTTGAAGGGCTTGGCAGTAGATTAATCAATGGAGAAAACAAATGACCTGACAGACAAATGGCTGATGTTTTCAAATACAAATACTTTAAAGACTGTCATAAGAAAAATCAAGTAGACTTTCCTTGAGTGATTTCAGAACTGGTACCTAAGTAGAAGTTACTAAATAATATATTTTATTTCAATTTAATGAAGACATTTCTGAAAGAGTTATTCAAAGATGGAATTTGCTGGCTTGTGAAGGAATAGGTTCAGGAAAAGGACTCCAACCAGGGATGTATAGCTATCTGTTTAAGATGCTAAGGTCACCAGAGCTCTGAATGTTAAGGGGGCTACTGGATGTATGTTTTTCTTCCATACTTGACTGTCAATGAAAAACAGCAAAATATACGGTGTTTTTCATCAGAATTCATGCCATACCTCAACGGTAGCCTCAAGATGTTTTCTTGTGTGAGCAAAATTGCTGCTAGTCATTAAGGAGGTGAGTTTTTGATTAGGCAAGGCATCCTCTAAGAATTATTTCCTTTTCTTTCAACGTTGGCCCCAGGATCTGGGGGCAGTCTAATTGGCTCAGGATTGCCCTCGTTGCTCACTTGTTCCTACTCAGTGGCTCATCTATTCACAACTTTTCTAAATGACCCAGATCTCAATGGGGTGTCTCCATACTGTTAATGAATTAGCAGTATTTATTGCCTCTGGATGGTATAGTTCTTGAGGATCTCCTAAAACCAGTTCAGGGTTGCTACTGAATAATTCAGTAATTAGAGTCTGACAGCTATGGGTTTGAGTCCCAGACTGGCCACTTATTAGCTATATGACAGTGGGCATGCTATTTAACTTACAGGAGCCTCACCTCCATCATTTCCCAACTAAAGATAAGAACAGATTGTCCTACACAGAGCTCCTTTGCAGAGTAAAGGAGATAAGGCATGTGAACAGCTTGGCACAGTACTTGACACAAAGCAGACACTCAAAGATGTTAACTAGTGCTACAGTCAGTGATTATGACTTTCTAATGATCATCTTGGCTAGAGTCTAAAGCTCCCTGCTTTCTCTCTTGCAGACATTGATGAATGTGCCTTAAGAACCCACACCTGTTGGAATGATTCTGCCTGCATCAACCTGGCAGGGGGCTTCGACTGCCTCTGTCCCTCTGGGCCCTCCTGCTCTGGTGACTGTCCCCATGAAGGAGGGCTGAAGCGCAATGGGCAGGTGTGGACTCTGAAAGAAGACAGGTGTTCCGTCTGTTCCTGCAAGGTGAGGCTGGTGTGGTGCAGTGGAAACTGTCACTCTTCTTTCCTTCCCCTTCTGCTCTCCCCATCTGTTTCCAACCAGTTGTTGATTCATAGGTCTCCTGTGCTTCCTGAAAAGAATTCAGTTCTAATCCCCACTACAGCTAATGATGATGCTGGGTGGCAGGCATACTTGCTGGGAATGAGGTGAGGTGTATGTAGGGTTGCAGAGAGACTGTTGATCACAGGGGGAGCAGGGCAGGGAAGCCAGTGAGTCCCCCTACTGAGAGCCGGCAGTGCATTTAAGGTTGGTTGGGTGAGAGCTTTAATGAGCCCTCATCTCCTACTTTTACAGTCTTGCTGATTAAACCTTCTTTTTCCCTGAAATGATCACCTGCATGAACTTGCTCACTATTCTGGTGACATCATCCAAAAAAGCAAGGCTCATAGGCTTGTAGTGGCCAGAGACAGGTGAACCTCTGACACATTGTGAACTCTGGTTAATGATGTCTTTTTGTCATGCTCAGTGCTGGGTAATTCCTTACCTTAAGTTGTTTGGAAGTGAGTTTAATGCTTATGAAAATAAAATTCCGTCATCGACTAGTTTTGCTTTATGCTTTGCAAAATGGGCCTATTAAAGTGTTTGATTTCCTTGTGCTTTATTTCTTTTGTTGATCTTGCCTATACAGTTTCATTTGATATTACACTTTCCGTAGCTCTTACATTGTATTTTTATGTCTGTTTGGATGAGACTGTTTAATCTTTGGCTTTATGGGCATGGGAACTGTGAGAAGTTACTTGCTTAGTAGCCTTGTAGAGAGCTGGTCTCCTGATGAACTCAGCGTGCTCCCTGGAAACAGAGTAGAAATGAGCCTTGAAAAGTCACCCAGTTCATTCACCTGCCTTCAAGTCTGTCACACCTCCAGACCTGGAGGCACATATTTAGGAAAGCTGTATTACTAAGTGTTTAGATCATTGCTCCATAATGGCCATTCTTCCTTGTACAGGAACAGCCTTATTGTTGTTGCTTAGCAGCTAGATCATGCCAACTCTTTGAGACCCCATGGACTGTAGTCTACTAGGCTCCTCTGTCCATGGGATTTTTCCCAGCAAGAATACTGGAGTGGGTTTTCATTTCCTTCTGCAGTGTACATAAACCTAGTTCCCCATACTTAGACTTATTAGGTCCATTGCTCCCAGTCATTAAGCACCTCCTATATGCCAAGCATCCTGTAACTTTTTTTTTTTGCTTCCCTCTTTTCCTTTTTGATTTTTTTCCTTTACAATACTGTATTGGTTTTGCCATACATTGACATGAATCTGCCACAGGTGTACATGAGTTCCCAACCCTGAACCTCCCTTCCACCTCCCTCCCCATATCATCTCTCTGGGTCATCCCAGTGCACCAGCCCCTAGCATGTTGTATCCTGTATCAAACCTAGACTACCGATTCATTTCTTACATGATAGTATACATGTTTCAATGCCATTCTTCCAAATCATCCCACCCTCTCCCTCTCCCACAGAGTCCAAAAGTCTGTTCTTTACATCTGTGTCTCTTTTGCTGTCTTGCATACAGGGTTATCATTGCCATCTTTCTAAATTCCATATGTATGTGTTAGTATACTGTATTGGTGTTTTTCTTTCTGGCTTACTTCTCTCTGTATAATCGGCTCCAGTTTCATCCACCTCATTAGAACTCATTCAAATGTATTCTTTTTAATGGCTGAGATCAACCCTGGGATTTCTTTGGAGGGAATGATGCTGAAGCTGAAACTCCAGTACTTTGGCCACCTCATGTGAAGAGTTGACTCATTGGTAAAGACTGATGCTGGGAGGGATTGGGGGGAGGAGGAGAAGGGGACAACGGAGGATGAGATGGCTGGATGGCATCACTGACTCAATGGACATGAGTCTGAGTGAACTCTGGGAGTTAGTGATGGACAGGGAGGCCTGGTGTGCTGCGATTCATGGGGTCACAAGGAGTCGGACATGACTGAGTAACTGAACTGAACTGAACTGAATACTCCATTGTGTATATGTACCACAGCTTTCTTATCCATTCGTCTGCTGATGGACATCTAGGTTGCTTCCATATCCTGGCTATTATAAACAGTGCTACGATGAACATTGGGGTACACGTGTCTCTTTCAGTTCTAGTTCCCTAGGTGTGTACTCCCAGCAGTGGGATTGCTGGGTCATAAGGCAGTTCTATTTCCAGTTTTTTAAGGAATCTCCACACTGTTCTCCATAGTGGCTGTACTAGTTTGTATTCCCACCAACAGTGTAGGAGGGTTCCCTTTTCTCCACACCCTCTCCAGCATTTATTGCTTGCAGATTTTTGGATCGCAGCCATTCTGACTGGTGTGAAGTGGTACCTCATTGTGGTTTTGATTTGCATTTCTCTAATAATGAGTGATGTTGAGCATCTTTTCATGTGTTTGTTAGCCATCCGTATGTCTTCTTTGGAGAAATGTCTATTTAGTTCTTTGGCCCATTTTTTGATTGGGTCGTTTATTTTTCTGGAATTGAGCTGCATAAGTTGCTTGTATATTTTTGAGATTAGTTGTTTGTCAGTTGCTTCATTTGCTATTATTTTCTCCCATTCAGAAGGCTGTCTTTTCACCTTGCTTATATTTTCCTTTGTTGTGCAGAAGCTTTTAATTTTAATTAGATCCCATTTGTTTATTTTTGCTTTTATTTCCAGAATTCTGGGAGGTGGATCATAGAGGATCCTGCTGTGATTTATGTCTGAGAGTGTTTTGCCTATGTTCTCCTCTAGGAGTTTTATAGTTTCTGATCTTACATTTAGATCTTTAATCCATTTTGAGTTTATTTTTGTGTACGGTGTTAGAAAGTGATCTAGTTTCATTCTTTTACAAGTGGTTGACCAGTTTTCCCAGCACCACTTGTTAAAGAGATTGTCTTTACTCCATTGTATATTCTTGCCTCCTTTGTCAAAGATAAGGTGTCCATATGTGTGTGGATTTATCTCTGGGCTTTCTATTTTGTTCCATTGATCTATATGTCTGTCTTTGTGCCAGTACCATACTGTCTTGATGACTGTGGCTTTGTAGTAGAGCCTGAAGTCAGGCAAGTTGATTCCTCCAGTTCCATTCTTCTTTCTCAAGATTGCTTTGGCTATTCGAGGTTTTTTGTATTTCCATACAAATCTTGAAATTATTTGTTCTAGTTCTGTGAAAAATGTGGCTGGTAGCTTGACAGGGATTGCATTGAATTTGTAAATTGCTTTGGGTAGTATACTCATTTTCACTATATTGATTCTTCCTATCCATGAACATGGAATATTTCTCCATCTATTAGTGTCCTCTTTGATTTCTTTCATCAGTGTTTTATAGTTTTCTATATATAGGTCTTTAGTTTCTTTAGGTAGATATATTCCTAAGTATTTTATTCTTTTCGTTGCAATGGTGAATGGAATTGTTTCCTTAATTTCTTTTTCTACTTTCTCATTATTCGTGTATAGGAATGCAAGGGATTTCTGTGTGTTGATTTTATATCCTGCAACTTTACTATATTCATTGATTAGCTCTAGTAATTTTCTGGTGGAGTCTTTAGGGTTTTCCATGTAGAGGATCATGTCATCTGCAAACAGTGAGAGTTTTACTTCTTCTTTTCCAATTTGGATTCCTTTTATTTCTTTTTCTGCTCTGATTGCTGTGGCCAAAACTTCCAGAACTATGTTGAATAGTAGCGGTGAAAGTGGACACCCTTGTCTTGTTCCTGACTTTAGGGGAAATGCTTTCAATTTTTCACCATTGAGGATAATGTTTGCTGTGGGTTTGTCATATATAGCTTTTATTATGTTGAGGTATGTTCCTTCTATTCCTGCTTTCTGGAGAGTTTTTATCATAAATGGATGTTGAATTTTGTCAAAGGCCTTCTCTGCATCTATTGAGATAATCATATGGTTTTTATTTTTCAATTTGTTAATGTGGTGAATTACATTGATTGATTTGCGGATATTGAAGAATCCTTGCATCCCTGGGATAAAGCCCACTTGGTCATGGTGTATGATCTTTTTAATGTGTTGTTGGATTCTGATTGCTAGAATTTTGTTGAGGATTTTTGCATCTATGTTCATCAGTGATATTGGCCTGTAGTTTTCTTTTTTTGTGACATCTTTGTCAGGTTTTGGTATTAGGGTGATGGTGGCCTCATAGAATGAGTTTGGAAGTTTACCTTCCTCTGCAATTTTCTGGAAGAGTTTGAGGAGGATAGGTGTTAGCTCTTCTCGAAATTTTTGGTAGAATTCAGCTGTGAAGCCGTCTGGACCTGGGCTTTTGTTTGCTGGAAGGTTTCTGATTACCGTTTCAATTTCCGTGCTTGTGATGGGTCTGTTAAGATTTTCTATTTCTTCCTGGTTCAGTTTTGGAAAATTGTACTTTTCTAAGAATTTGTCCATTTCTTCCACGTTGTCCATTTTATTGGCATACAACTGCTGATAGTAGTCTCTTATGATCCTTTGTATTTCTGTGTTGTCTGTTGTGATCTCTCCATTTTCATTTCTAATTTTATTGATTTGATTTTTCTCTCTTTGCTTCTTGATGAGTCTGGCTAATGGTTTGTCAATTTTATTTATCCTTTCAAAGAACCAGCTTTTGGCTTTGTTGATTTTTGCTATGGTCTCTTTTGTTTCTTTTGCATTTATTTCTGCCCTAATTTTTAAGATTTCTTTCCTTCTACTAACTCTGGGGTTCTCCAATTCTTCCTTTTCTAGTTGCTTTAGTTGTAGAGTTAGGTTATTTATTTGACTTTTTTCTTGTTTCTTGAGGTATGCCTGTATTGCTATGAACTTTCCTCTTAGCACTGCTTTTATAGTGTCCCACAGGTTTTGGGTTGTTGTGTTTTCATTTTCATTAGTTTCTATGCATATTTTGATTTCTTTTTTGATTTCTTCTGTGATTTGTTGGTTATTCAGAAGTGTGTTGTTCAACCTCCATATGTTGGAATTTTTAATAGTTTTTCTCCTGTAATTGAGATCTAATCTTAATGCATTATGGTCAGAAAAGATGCTTGGAATGATTTCGATTTTTTTGAATTTATCAAGTTTAGATTTATGGCCCAGGATGTGATCTATCCTGGAGAAGGTTCCATGAGCACTTGAAAAAAAGGTGAAATTCATTGTTTTGGGGTGAAATGTCCTATAGATATCAATTAGGTCTAACTGATCTAATGTATCATTTAAAGTTTGCGTTTCTTTGTTAATTTTCTGTTTAGTTGATCTGTCCATAGGTGTGAGTGGGGTATTAAAGTCTCCCACTATTATTGTGTTATTGTTGATTTCCCCTTTCATACTTGTTAGCATTTGTCTTACATATTGCGGTGCTCCTATATTGGGTGCATATATATTTATAATTGTTATATCTTCTTCTTGGATTGTTCCTTTGATCATTATGTAGTGGCCTTCTTTGTCTCTTTTCACAGCCTTTGTTTTAAAGTCTATTTTATCAGATATGAGTATTGCCACTCCTGCTTTCTTTTGGTCTCTATTTGCGTGGTATATCTTTTTCCAGCCCTTCACTTTCAGTCTGTATGTGTCCCTTGTTTTGAGGTGGGTCTCTTGTAAGCAGCATATAGAGGGGTCTTGTTTTTGTATCCATTCGGCCAGTCTTTGTCTTTTGGTTGGGGCGTTCAACCCATTTACGTTTAAGGTAATTATTGATAAGTATGATCCCGTTACCATTTACTTTATTGTTTTGGGTTCGGGTTTATACACCCTTTTCGTGTTTCCTGTCTAGAGAATATCCTTTAGAATTTGTTGGAGAGCTGGTTTGGTGGTGCTGAATTCTCTCAGCTTTTGCTTGTCTGTAAAGCTTTTGATTTCTCCTTCGTATTTGAATGAGATCCTTGCTGGGTACAGTAGTCTGGGCTGTAGGTTATTGTCTTTCATCACTTTAAGTATGTCTTGCCATTCCCTCCTGGCCTGAAGAGTTTCTATTGAAAGATCAGCTGTTATCCTTATGGGAATCCCCTTGTGTGTTATTTGTTGTTTTTCCCTTGCTGCTTTTAATATTTGTTCTTTGTGTTTGATCTTTGTTAATTTGATTAATATGTGTCTTGGGGTGTTTCGCCTTGGGTTTATCCTATTTGGAACTCTCTGTGTTTCTTGGACTTGGGTGATTATTTCCTTCCCCATTTTAGGGAAGTTTTCAACTATTATCTCCTCAAGGATTTTCTCATGATCTTTCTTTCTGTCTTCTTCTTCTGGGACTCCTATAATTCGAATGTTGGAGCGTTTCATATTGTCCTGGAGGTCTCTGAGATTGTCCTCATTTCTTTTAATTCGTTTTTCTTGTTTCCTCTCTGATTCATTTATTTCTACCATTCTATCTTCTATTTCACTAATCCTATCTTCTGCCTCCGTTATTCTACTAATTGTTGCCTCCAGAGTGTTTCTGATCTCATTTATTGCATTATTCATTATATTTTGACTCTTTTTTATTTCTTCTAGGTCCTTGTTAAACCTTTCTTGCATCTTCTCAATCTTTGTCTCTAGCCTATTTATCTGTGATTCCATTTTGATTTCAAGATTTTGGATCATTTTCACTATCAATATTCGGAATTCCTTCTCCGGTAGATTCCCTACTTCTTCCTCTTTTGTTTGGTTTGGTGGGCAACTCTCCTGTTCCTTTACCTGCTGTGTATTCCTCTGTCTCTTCATCTTGGTTATATTGCTGCGTTTGGGGTGGCCTTTTTATGTTCTGGTAATTTGTGGAGTTCTCTTTATTATGGAGCTTCCTCACTTTGGGTGGGGTTCTATCAGTGGCTTGTCAAGGTTTCCTGGTTAGGGAGGCTTGTGTTGGAGTTTTGGTGGGTGGAGCTGGGTTTCTTCTCTCTGGAGTGCAGTGGAGTGACCCGTAATGGGTTACGAGACATCAAAGGTTTTGGGATAATTTTGAGCTGCCTGTATATTGAAGCTCAGGGGAGTGTTCCTGTGTTGCTGGAGAATTTGCGTGGTATGTCTTGTTTTGGAACTTGTTGGCCCTTGGGTGGAGCTTGGTTTCGGTGTAGGTATGAAGGCATTAGATGGGCTCCTATTGCTTAATGTTCCCTGAATTCAATAGTTCTCTAATGTTTTCAGGCTTTGGATTTAAGCCTCCTGCTTCTGGTTTTCAGTTTTATTTTTACAGTAGCCTCTAGACTTCTCCATCTATACAGCACCGATGATAAAACATCTAGGTTAAAGATGAAAAGTTTCTCCACATTGAGGGGCACTCAGAGAGGTTCACTGAGTTACAAGGAGAAGAGAAGATGGAGGGGGTAGTTAGAGGTAACTGGAATGAGATGCGGTGAGATCAAAAGAGAAGAGAGCAAGCTAGCCAGTAGTCACTTCCTTATGTGCGCTCTATAGTCTGGACCGCTCAGAGGTATTTACAGAGTTATACGGGGAAGAGGAGAGGGAGGAAGTAGACAGAGGTGACCAGGAGGATCAGAGAGAGGAATGAGTAGGAGAGAGACAAATCCTGCCAGTAACCTGTTCCTTAGGTGTTCTCCACCGTCTGGAACACACAGAGATTCACAGAGTTGGGTAGAGAAGAGAAGGGGGAGG
The DNA here is from genome assembly GCA_003182575.1 of Pseudois nayaur. Classification (NCBI taxonomy): domain Eukaryota; kingdom Metazoa; phylum Chordata; class Mammalia; order Artiodactyla; family Bovidae; genus Pseudois; species Pseudois nayaur. The sequence goes on along the minus strand of NIZD01019540.1, from coordinate 9,403 downwards.
GAGGAGACAGAGGCCACCTGGTAGAGAAAAAGGAGAGTCCAAAGGAGGAGAGAGCGGTCAAGCCAATAATCTCACTCTCAAGTAAATATGGGTGCTGAAGATTGGGTTTTTAAAGGTACAAAATTGATAACAAATACCAAAAAGCAAAGATTAAAAATCTAGAGTAGAGGTTGGATTTTCAAAAATACAATATTAAAGAAAAGAAGAAGACAGAAAAAAAAAAGTCACAAAAATTATTAAAAATAAACCAACAAAAACCACTATATATATATATATATATATATATATATGGCGTTTGCTTTAAGAACTTAAAAATTTAAAAATGTTAAAATAAAAGAAAAAGAAGAAAAAACAAAAAAAAAGAATGATAGTAAAAATAGTGAAGGTATATCTGGGACTTTCTGTGGTGGTGTGGGCAGTGTGGGGTCAATTCATTTTGGCTACTTCCTTGGTCTGGCTTATATTTCTTAAGATCTATACTTCCAAGGCGGTTCCCTCTGTTTTAGCTTCTTCTGTTTGCTGGTCTCTTCAGTGTCTGTTTTCCGCCCTGACACAAGGGGGATGGTGGTGGACACTTTTTTTTTTTAGGCTCACTTGTTCAGTCATGCTGTGGTGAGGGAGGGATGCTGCAAACAAATAAGACTGGCATGTGCTTGTAGTGTCTCAGCCACGCTGGGCCTGCCCCCGCTCACAAGGCACACCGCTCAGGCTCTAGGTTGCTCCACCGGGAACCGTCTGAGGCCGGCCCTGGGCTGCATGCATCTCCCTGGTCTAAGCCGCTCAGGCTCAGGCACTGAGGTAGTCCTCAGAGGCGCAGACTCAGTTGGGCCTGTGTTTTGTGCCCTTCCCAGGTCCAAGCAGCTCGGGTGTTTGGCGAGCACGGTTGCTGCGACTTATTGCCTTTCCTGTCCCTGCTGCTCAGTTTTTTGGGTGTACAACTGGCGCCCCTTCTTAGGCAGATGGTGACTGTCCAGAACCCCAAGAAGTCTTAGTTAGCAAAGAAGCTTGCTTGCAGTTTGGAAGTTTCTCTGGGGCTGCAATTGCCCCCTTCTGGCCCTTCTGGCTCTGGCTGCCTGTCACTGGAAGGGGATGGTCTGCAGCCGGCTAATTCTTTGTTCCGTCCTTTGTTCTGTGCGCAGTCCTGGCGGTGTCTTATGTTAAGAGCTTTTCACGTGGTAGCTATTCCACAGTCTGGTTTGCTAGCCCAAGTTAGTTCACTCTGGATACGCTTGGGGCATTCCGGCCTGATTCTTGAAAAAGCACTGCAGCCCGCGCCTCCCTGCCCAGACCCCGCTTGCTAGTGGTGGATGCAGGCGTCTGTGCTGCTTCTCCGCTGGGGGAGTTTCCTTTGGGCTCGTAATCTGTGGGTTATAATTATTTATTTATTTTTCCTCCCTGTTATGTTGCCCTCTGCTTCCAAGGCTCGCCACAGACTCAGCAGTGAGAGTGTTTCCTGGTGTTTGGAAACTTCTCTCTTTTTAAGACTCCCTTCCTGGGATGGAGCTCCCTCCCTACCTCTTTTGTCTCTTTTTTCCATCTTTTGTATTTTTTCCTACCTGTTTTTGAAGACAATGGTCTGCTTTTCTGGGTGCCTGATGTCCTCTGCCAGCGTTCAGAAGTTGTTTTGTGA
>NIZD01019539.1:0-17828 GCA_003182575.1 Pseudois nayaur | reverse complement strand
ATTTGCATTTCTCTGATAATGAGTGATGTTGAGCATCTTTTCATGTGTTTGTTAGCCATCTGTATGTCTTCTTTGGAGAAATGTCTATTTAGTTCTTTGGCCCATTTTTTGATTGGGTCATTTACTTTTCTGGAATTGAGCTGCATAAGTTGCTTGTATATTTTTGAGATTAGTTGTTTGTCAGTTGCTTCTTAACATGGCATTTAAGGATTTCTGCAATTTGCCCCTGGTCTATCTCTCTCGCATCATACCACTCTCCCCTTTACTGATTGCATTCAGTCCCAGTGAAGTACTTCTGTTTTCTCATATATTGCATTCTATTGCTACTGAGAGCATTCTTCTCCATTTCTTTACCTGAGTAAGTTATATCATATCCTGCAGGTCTCAGCTTACATGTCAATTTTACCAGAAAGCTTTTGTGGACCACCCAAGCCTGGGTGGTTAGATAACCTTCCAAGGTATCCCCCTAATACTTCATTATAATATTTATGCTTTTACATGATAATTGCCTGTTTATTTTCTCAACAGGGTCTTAAGATCTATGAAGGCAAAAACTGTTTTGTTTTAGCCAAATTCTTAGTGCAGTTTATGCCCAATAGATACTAGTTGAGTAAGTACAAAGGTAAACCAGGTTTACATGTTGGATTCCAAAATAGCCATAGTTGCTTCTTGATAAGATAGCTCTTCATCCAGACAAGACTATATAGACTGTATTTTTGGGTGGAGTTCAGATCTTGGAGGGTGATCCAGACTACCTAAGTTTCTAGCTGTAGTTAGTACAGAGTAAGTGTATAGGCTCCTTGAGCATTCGTAATCTTAGCTGTCACTCTCCAATATTCTGACGAATCCAGTGATCGGGGACTTGGCAGTGTAAAACTTTGCCAGTTAACTTTGAAAATCTAAAGAAATAAGTTTTTTTTTTTTTCACTTCTACATTAGCTCACCTAAAAACTAGTCATTGAGTAAGGTAGAGTTTAAACCATAGAACTTAATTAAGTTTTATGTTCTAAGTATTCAAACACAGTAAGAAGAAAAATAGAGTCTTCTCTTGGTAGCTCCTACCAACTTAGATCATCTGCACGATGAACCATTGAATCGAAATCGTACTTTTAATTTTTTCTTTCATCATCATTTTCCTTCATCATTTTCACTTCATCACTGTTGCCAGAGAAATTTGGTTCTCTGACTGACTGGGCCTGAGTCACATGCTTTATCTCTGAAGGCAAGTGGTGCCACTCCCTCCCCCAGGCCAGTTGGACTGAATGGGGGAGTGGAGAAATTTGTCAAAACGATTTACGGTCCTGTTAGGAGAAAAATGGGGAAAGGATGCTGGAGAGAAGGGTATAAAAATAACAAAGACCCATCGAAAATGACTAATTTTATTTCCTTCAACTATTAATATCTTCAATCAATTATAGCCCTTGTACAACATTCATTATCACTTCCGATGGTGGAGAATTGGACAGGCTAGGTCAGTGTTGAAACTATCTCAAGTTGTCTGGTCCAATCTGTGCCCCACTACATTTTTTTTATGTGGTGTTCTGAGAAAATGGAAAAGAAGTAAATATCATATGCCTTGGTACTATGTTAAAACACAGGTATTTTATTTCAGTTTACAAATGAGGAATTGAATGCCTGAGAGATGAATCAACTTCTTTGAAGAGAAAGGAACAGAATTATACACTAGCCAGATCAAGCTGATTTCAAAGTTAGTGCTTTTCCCCAGAATACCTTTTTATTTCTCCCATGATGATTAAGGTTTAACTGAGACAGGACCGGCTTTATTCTTCAGAAATGGTTTACTGGAGCCCTGCTCAAATGAGAGGGGCATGGAAACATTAACAGTTAGGCTTTATAGCTAGAGTATCCACATCCTTCAACTAAAAGTTGCATACTTCCAACATGATATTATTTTTTATATGAAGCTAATCCATGGAGGTGACAACTGAGTTATGTACCCCTCTTATATATATATATTGGAGAAGGAAATGGCAACCCACTCCAGTATTCTTGCCTGGAGAATTCCATGGACAGAGGAACCTGGCGGGCTACAGTCCATAGAGTCACAAAGAGTAGGACATGACTAAAGTGACTTAGCATAGCACAGCATCTGTCTCTTATACACATCTTTTAGTGGTGGGAACCTTGTCTCTTATACACATCTTTTAGTGGTGGGAACCTTGTCTCTTATACACATCTTTTAGTGGTGGGAACCTTGTCTCTTATACACATCTTTTAGTGGTGGGAACCTTGTCTCTTATACACATCTTTTAGTGGTGGGAACCTTGTCTCTTATACACATCTTTTAGTGGTGGGAACCTTGTCTCTTATACACATCTTTTAGTGGTGGGAACCTTGTCTCTTATACACATCTTTTAGTGGTGGGAACCTTGTCTCTTATACACATCTTTTAGTGGTGGGAACCTTGTCTCTTATACACATCTTTTAGTGGTGGGAACCTTGTCTCTTATACACATCTTTTAGTGGTGGGAACCTTGTCTCTTATACACATCTTTTAGTGGTGGGAACCTTGTCTCTTATACACATCTTTTAGTGGTGGGAACCTTGTCTCTTATACACATCTTTTAGTGGTGGGAACCTTGTCTCTTATACACATCTTTTAGTGGTGGGAACCTTGTCTCTTATACACATCTTTTAGTGGTGGGAACCTTGTCTCTTATACACATCTTTTAGTGGTGGGAACCTTGTCTCTTATACACATCTTTTAGTGGTGGGAACCTTGTCTCTTATACACATCTTTTAGTGGTGGGAACCTTGTCTCTTATACACATCTTTTAGTGGTGGGAACCTTGTCTCTTATACACATCTTTTAGTGGTGGGAACCTTGTCTCTTATACACATCTTTTAGTGGTGGGAACCTTGTCTCTTATACACATCTTTTAGTGGTGGGAACCTTGTCTCTTATACACATCTTTTAGTGGTGGGAACCTTGTCTCTTATACACATCTTTTAGTGGTGGGAACCTTGTCTCTTATACACATCTTTTAGTGGTGGGAACCTTGTCTCTTATACACATCTTTTAGTGGTGGGAACCTTGTCTCTTATACACATCTTTTAGTGGTGGGAACCTTGTCTCTTATACACATCTTTTAGTGGTGGGAACCTTGTCTCTTATACACATCTTTTAGTGGTGGGAACCTTGTCTCTTATACACATCTTTTAGTGGTGGGAACCTTGTCTCTTATACACATCTTTTAGTGGTGGGAACCTTGTCTCTTATACACATCTTTTAGTGGTGGGAACCTTGTCTCTTATACACATCTTTTAGTGGTGGGAACCTTGTCTCTTATACACATCTTTTAGTGGTGGGAACCTTGTCTCTTATACACATCTTTTAGTGGTGGGAACCTTGTCTCTTATACACATCTTTTAGTGGTGGGAACCTTGTCTCTTATACACATCTTTTAGTGGTGGGAACCTTGTCTCTTATACACATCTTTTAGTGGTGGGAACCTTGTCTCTTATACACATCTTTTAGTGGTGGGAACCTTGTCTCTTATACACATCTTTTAGTGGTGGGAACCTTGTCTCTTATACACATCTTTTAGTGGTGGGAACCTTGTCTCTTATACACATCTTTTAGTGGTGGGAACCTTGTCTCTTATACACATCTTTTAGTGGTGGGAACCTTGTCTCTTATACACATCTTTTAGTGGTGGGAACCTTGTCTCTTATACACATCTTTTAGTGGTGGGAACCTTGTCTCTTATACACATCTTTTAGTGGTGGGAACCTTGTCTCTTATACACATCTTTTAGTGGTGGGAACCTTGTCTCTTATACACATCTTTTAGTGGTGGGAACCTTGTCTCTTATACACATCTTTTAGTGGTGGGAACCTTGTCTCTTATACACATCTTTTAGTGGTGGGAACCTTGTCTCTTATACACATCTTTTAGTGGTGGGAACCTTGTCTCTTATACACATCTTTTAGTGGTGGGAACCTTGTCTCTTATACACATCTTTTAGTGGTGGGAACCTTGTCTCTTATACACATCTTTTAGTGGTGGGAACCTTGTCTCTTATACACATCTTTTAGTGGTGGGAACCTTGTCTCTTATACACATCTTTTAGTGGTGGGAACCTTGTCTCTTATACACATCTTTTAGTGGTGGGAACCTTGTCTCTTATACACATCTTTTAGTGGTGGGAACCTTGTCTCTTATACACATCTTTTAGTGGTGGGAACCTTGTCTCTTATACACATCTTTTAGTGGTGGGAACCTTGTCTCTTATACACATCTGTACAGAGTAAGTGTATAGGCCTGTCTCTTATAAACATCTCGATGTGTATAAGAGACAGATATATATATATACACACACACATATACATGTATATATAAAAAGGGAGGTTCCCACCACTAAATATTATCTACTGACTTAATCTATAGCATCACATACACAAATTATAATAAAATTTACAACACTTCAAAAGCTGATTTTTAAACATCATTATGTACAGGCTTGAGAATGTATGTTACCCTCCTTCATAGTGGTAGCTGTGGAGTATGAGGATCAGGAGCTGTCAGATACTTGTTTTCTTTATCTAGGGAAATCTAGTTTGCAGTAGCAGAGAAAGACTCAAACATTTGGAGAAAAATAGAGACCCCAAGAGAACACACAGGAACATGTCCTGGCCATGTTAGATCTGTTGGGTCCGGTTGGTCCTAATACTCAGCTGAGCCAACACCCTTTATTGTGGCTATGTGAGATATTTCAGTGAGTTTCTATATTGCCTGAGCTATGAAATAGAATGGGTATAGTAATATCTTACTTTGCTTAGTGGTTTACAGTTTGCAAAATGCTTTCCTTCCTCATCTCATTTAATGTACTAGGTAGCCAGCCATCTTCTCCATCTTCCTACCCAGCTGGCTTGGGGAAGTGGTAGAAAAAAGTGTTACTCTTGGAACAGCTGTGCCTGTGATTTTACTGTTTTTACAACAGTTACAGCTATTTGAGGGATGAAGTATTCTGTATTTGTAACCTTCTATATTATGTAAGTGGCATTATTATCTTGTTAAGATGTCAGTTTTGATAAAGGTGTTTCTGGAATCTTTTCAAATGAAAATTGGATTATAAAGTCAAAGGAAGAAATCAGGAGGACTAGGAAATGACTTGCATAAGAGAAAACAAATTGGGGAAGAGCCTGATGAGAAAAGCAAATATGGCTAATTATTTTTAAGTAAATTTTTTATTGAATTATAAAATGTACCTAGAAATGTACCGAGATAAGGGTACACCTTGATAAATCTTCTCAAATGAAAAGACTTATGTAACCTAAACTCAGATCAAGAAATGTGTTTCCTACACCAGAACGCTCAGTTACTATCCCTCCCCATTAAAGGTATCCATTTTCCCACCACTGACATCTTAAATTAGTTTTGAATTTCATATAAGTGGAATTGTATGTTCTGTATTTACTCATTTTATCTTTGAGATATCTTTATAATGTTTATTCCTTTGCTGCTTGTAGAAGTTGTTAGTCCAGTCTCAAGGCTGTAAAGTATTTCATTGTGTTGAGTGTACCACAGTTCATTTATTCATTTTACTGTTGACTCTTTGTTTACAATTTTAGGCTATCATGTTTCATGCTCTACAGACTTTTTATTTTAGTGTATATGCATACCCGTTTGTATTGCACATGAATTAGCAGTGAGATTGCTTGGGCCACGGATATGAGTGTGTTTAGTTAGCCTTAGAAGAAACAATCAGTTTCCTATAAAAGTATATGAAAGTTCTAATTGCTTCATATCCTTACCAATGGTGGTATTTCTAATGAAATTTTTGTTCAAATCTGTTGCCCATTTTGCTATTGAATTGACTGCCTTTTCCTTGTTGACTGTTAAGGATTCTTTCTACAATTCTGGATTAAACTTTTTTTTCTCTTGATATATGTATTATAAATATCTTCTGCCATTCTCTAAAGGGTGACTTTTGATGAACAGAAGTTCTTAAAAATGCAATCCAGTTTATCAATAACATTTTTTATGGTTAGTACTTTTTAAAATCTTTGGTTACCTCAAGGTCAGGAAGATATACCCGAAGATACTTTTTAGAAATTTGTTACCTTATTATTCATATTCAGTTTGTAATCCATGTGGGATTGATTTTGTGGTATATGGCAAAAATTAAAATGAATTTTTTTCAATATAGATATTTAATTGACCCAGCACTACTCATTAAAAAAGTCATTTTCGCCCATTGCACTCTGTATTCCAAGTCAGTGATAGGGGTCTGCTTCGGGATTCCATTGTGTTCTTTTGTTAGTCTTTTGTTGGTCTATTCCTATGCCAACACCAGTGTCTTAATTACTGTAGTTCAAGATATTTAATGTATGATTGTGCATCTGTTAATAGCATCATTTGAAATTTCCTATGCTAATTATTTTGTTGCTCATATATAGAAATAAAATTTGCTTTTAAATTGACCTCATATCTAGCAAAATTGCTAAATTCTTTAATTAACTTGTTTCATATTATTTTGGATTTTCTATGTATATAAAACCAGATTTCTTTGAAAACAATGACAGTTCTGCTTTTTTCATTCCTATCTTTGTGTTTTATTTTCTTACCTTATTATACTGGCTAGGACCTCCAACACACTGTTGAATAGACATGGTGAAAGTGAACATCTTTGCCTTTTTGATCTTATAGAAAAGGTGAGGTGAGGTCATTCAGTTGTGTCCGACTCTTTGTGACCCCATAGACTATAGCCTACCAGGCTCCTCCGTCTGTGGGATTTTCCAGGCAAGAGTCCTGGAGTGGGTTGCCATTTCCTTCTCCAGGGGATCTTCCTGACCCAGGGATCGAACCTGGGTCTCCTGCATTGCCGGCAGACACTTTACTGTCTGAGCCACCAGGGAAGTTCAGGGTTTCATCTTATAGAAAAGATTTCGCTATCTCCCTATTGAATATGATATTTGGTATACAATATCGTTATAGGTTATTCTTTGAGATTAAGGAAATTTCCCTCTACCCCTAGTTTGCTAGTTGAGGTTAAAAGACTTGCCTAGGGTTACATAGGTTTCCCAGATAGCGCTAGGGGTAAAGAACCCACCTGCAAAAGACGAAAGAGATGTGGGTTCAATCCCTGAGTCAGGAAGATCCCCTGGAGGAGGAAACGGCAACACACTCCAGCATTCTTGCCTGAAGAATCCCATGGACAGAGGAGCCTGGTGGGCTAAGTCCATGGGGTCGCAGAGTTGGACACGACTGAGTGACTGAGCACACACACAACATGTGTCTCTGATAGGTTCCATATTTTATTTCTAACACTAATAACTGGTGCCTTAGCTCTCTCTTTTAAAAATGTTTAAAATAATGTCTGTCGTCTGTCTTGGATCAATTTTATTAGTCTTTTCAAAGAAGGAAGTTTGGGTTTGTTAATTTTCTGCATTGTTTGTTTTAATTTAACTAATTTCTGTTTTAGGTTTTTCAGTGTTCTTCATTCTACTTTTTTTGGGGGGATTCTACTTTCTTTACCTTGTTTTTGTTTTTCTAACTTCTTAGGTGAACATTTAAATTACTTAAGTTTTTATTATGTTCTGAATAAATGCTTTTTTCAACATGTGAATTTAAGATTATAACTTTACCTCTGAGCACCTCTTTATTTACATCTCACAAGTATTAATATGTCATATTTTAATTTTTATTTAGTTCAAAATACTTTCAATTCCCAATCTGATTCCTTCTGTGGCCCATGGTTTATTTAAAGACATACTGCTTGATCTCCAAATATTTTTTAAAATCTTCTAATTGTTTTGTTAGTGATTTCTAGTTTAATTCCACTGTAGTCAGTGGATTACTCTGAATGTTTTAATTTTTCAAAAAATTTCTTGAGATATGCTTCTGATCAGCATATGGTCAGTCTGATAAATTTCCATGTGTACTTGGGAAAAAAAATTCTGTCATTGTTGGATACAGTGTTGTACATGTCAATTAGGCCACATCTGTTAATTCAGATTCTCTGTCCTTATTGATTTTTTTGAAATGTTTTTTTGCTACCAGTTCATGAGAAGAGGTCATTAATGTCTCCTACTCTGATTGTGGATATATCTATTCTGCCTTTTAATTTTGCCTCTTTTTTCTTTACTGTATATGTTTTGAAGATATATTAAATACATGAAAATATGGAATAAATATATCTTCTTGATGAATTGACAGTTTTACATGTCAATTGAAATATTTCTTTTTACCTTTACTGTGGATCATATAGTATTTACTATTGAAAGAAAGTCACATATGAGTGGAAACATACAGTTCTTGCTCTGTTATTTAAGGGTCAACTGTATTTATATTTATATTTATGTTTATATTTTACTTGTGTTCTTAAACCATATTATAAGCAGCCTGTATTTTTAGTCATCTATCTTTTCCTTTTTATTGGTGTATTTAAACTATTTATTTTCCAATATACTTGAAAAATATATTAACTATTTATTATATTAAAACTATAATTATATTATAATTAATATTATAATTTGTTTATATTAACTATTATATTAACTTTTATTATAATATTATATTAACTATTAAATTAACTTTTATTTTCTAGTTGTTCTATTTTATTTTCTTTGCTTGCCTGCCTTATTTTGCACTAAAACTTTGTTTTCAATTATTAGCTTGTTAGATGTACATCCTTTTAGTCATTACCCTAGAGATTAAAATATGCATTAATGTTATTAGAGTTTAATAACATTATTAAATTTGTAAGTCATAAATTTGTACTTTTACCACTTCTCAGACAACCCTAAATTTTTAAATATTTTCCCATATATTTATTCCTTGTTTTATGTTTTGCATATTGTCTACATAAACATCACATTATGTATTGTTTCTATAGTAAAAAGTAATTTAGATTTATGCGTGTATTTAACCTTCCCAGTTTTCCTTGTTCTTATCCATATTCCCTTGTTATTCTCTGTGGTTATTTTCATTCATAAGGAGAACTCTCTTTAGTGAAGGACTAATAATTCTCTTAATTTTACTTGCATGAAAGTGCTTTTATTTTTCTTTCACTTTTTAAGAATATTTTCACTGGATACAAAATGCCTAGGTTGACACTTTTGTTTTCTTTCAGCACTGCAAAAATATTTTATTGTCTTTTGGTTTGTATACTTACTGTTGAGAAGTTTGGTATAAATCTTGTTGCTGGTATCTCTTGAATCTGGAGTTTGATGTATTTGAGTAGTTTTTAAAACGTCTTCAAATAATGCCTTTACCTCTTCATTCTCTTCAATTTTTCTTCAAATATTGATTTCATTTATATTAGGCCTTTTCAAAGTATCCTATTTCCATGTTATTTTTTTATTCAGTATTTTTAAACTCTCTTTAAAATTTATTTATTTAGCTGTAAGATAATTATATAATTTTGTGATGGTTTTTGCCCTACATCAGCATGAATCAGTCACAGGTGTACATGTGTCCCCTTCCTCCTGAACCCCCTTCCCACTTCCCCCCTCACCCCATCCTTCCAGTCCATCCCAGTTTGTCACAGAGCACCAGCTTTGGGTGCCTGCAAGATTCAGTCAGCGTTTTTCTATTTACCTATCATCCTGATTTTTAATGTTCTCCTCATTCATGTAAAATCTGCTATTAAACTCTTCTAGTGTTAGTCACTCAGGCATGTCTGACTTTGTGTCTGCGTGGACTGTAGCCCACCAGGCTCCTTGTCTGTGGAATTGTCACGGCAAGAATACTGGAGTGGGTAGCCATTCCCTTTCTACGGGATTTTCCTGACCCAGGGGTCAAACCTGGGTCTCCCATAGGCAGATTCTTTACTGACTGAGCCACCAGGGAAGTCCCAAACCCATCTATTACATTCTTAATTTCAATAATTGAATTATAATGATCTAGAATTTCCATTTCAATTTAAAAAATAAAGTTTTTTTACCATGAAATTCTGTCCATCTTGTCATCTATTTTCTTGGATGTATTAATTATAGTTATTTTGGAGTCTTCATCTTTTTTAAAGTTCAGGGTCTGGATCACCCACCAGTAATTCTACCAGTGATTCATTCTACGATTCAACATGAATTTTGTTACCAGAGGGAAAGCTAATAGGCAGGCAGGCCCAAGGACATTAGCCATACTGCTGAATAGTAGGTTTATTTTAAGTAGAAGGGGATTTGGTTAGAAACTATTAAACAAATGTTTATTTAGTACCTGCCATGTGCCACATCGCTTTTTTAAAATGCTAAGTTACATGGCTTGATGATCTCATTGACCACTAACCTTCACTAATTTCACTTACTCTGATCTCAACTCCAGCCTTCTGAGCATCACCTTCGTATTCCAATTCTTCATCCCCCTCCCCTTCCCACCCCAATCTATTTTTCTCTCATTTTCTCATTCCTTCTGACTGTTCTATTCCACCTTCATTTTTCCTAGCCCTACTCTTTACTCTTAATCTCAGAATCTCAGAGTTCACTGGATTCAAGCTTGACAGATACTTAAGGAATCTCAAATAAACCTTTCTCTGCCTTCAATAACATTTAGTTAAGAGCTTTGAATGCCTCGGTAAGAACTGAACTNAGGTTGACACTTTTGTTTTCTTTCAGCACTGCAAAAATATTTTATTGTCTTTTGGTTTGTATACTTACTGTTGAGAAGTTTGGTATAAATCTTGTTGCTGGTATCTCTTGAATCTGGAGTTTGATGTATTTGAGTAGTTTTTAAAACGTCTTCAAATAATGCCTTTACCTCTTCATTCTCTTCAATTTTTCTTCAAATATTGATTTCATTTATATTAGGCCTTTTCAAAGTATCCTATTTCCATGTTATTTTTTTATTCAGTATTTTTAAACTCTCTTTAAAATTTATTTATTTAGCTGTAAGATAATTATATAATTTTGTGATGGTTTTTGCCCTACATCAGCATGAATCAGTCACAGGTGTACATGTGTCCCCTTCCTCCTGAACCCCCTTCCCACTTCCCCCCTCACCCCATCCTTCCAGTCCATCCCAGTTTGTCACAGAGCACCAGCTTTGGGTGCCTGCAAGATTCAGTCAGCGTTTTTCTATTTACCTATCATCCTGATTTTTAATGTTCTCCTCATTCATGTAAAATCTGCTATTAAACTCTTCTAGTGTTAGTCACTCAGGCATGTCTGACTTTGTGTCTGCGTGGACTGTAGCCCACCAGGCTCCTTGTCTGTGGAATTGTCACGGCAAGAATACTGGAGTGGGTAGCCATTCCCTTTCTACGGGATTTTCCTGACCCAGGGGTCAAACCTGGGTCTCCCATAGGCAGATTCTTTACTGACTGAGCCACCAGGGAAGTCCCAAACCCATCTATTACATTCTTAATTTCAATAATTGAATTATAATGATCTAGAATTTCCATTTCAATTTAAAAAATAAAGTTTTTTTACCATGAAATTCTGTCCATCTTGTCATCTATTTTCTTGGATGTATTAATTATAGTTATTTTGGAGTCTTCATCTTTTTTAAAGTTCAGGGTCTGGATCACCCACCAGTAATTCTACCAGTGATTCATTCTACGATTCAACATGAATTTTGTTACCAGAGGGAAAGCTAATAGGCAGGCAGGCCCAAGGACATTAGCCATACTGCTGAATAGTAGGTTTATTTTAAGTAGAAGGGGATTTGGTTAGAAACTATTAAACAAATGTTTATTTAGTACCTGCCATGTGCCACATCGCTTTTTTAAAATGCTAAGTTACATGGCTTGATGATCTCATTGACCACTAACCTTCACTAATTTCACTTACTCTGATCTCAACTCCAGCCTTCTGAGCATCACCTTCGTATTCCAATTCTTCATCCCCCTCCCCTTCCCACCCCAATCTATTTTTCTCTCATTTTCTCATTCCTTGTGACTGTTCTATTCCACCTTCATTTTTCCTAGCCCTACTCTTTACTCTTAATCTCAGAATCTCAGAGTTCACTGGATTCAAGCTTGACAGATACTTAAGGAATCTCAAATAAACCTTTCTCTGCCTTCAATAACATTTAGTTAAGAGCTTTGAATGCCTCGGTAAGAACTGAACTTTGAACGGTGTACAGTGAGACCCAGTCTAGGGTTGACATAAGGGAATGACTGATTTGAAGTTTTTCATTTCAGGATGTTGAGTTAGGATTATTTGTTAATGAGTTAGGGGTAATTGTAATGGCACCCCACTCCAGTACTCTTGCCTGGAAAATCCCATGGATGGAGGAGCCTGGTAGGCTGCAGTCCATGGGGTTGCTAAGAGTCAGACACAACTGAACGACTTCACTTCCACTCTTCACTTTCATGCATTGGAGAAGGAAATGGCAAGCCACTCCAGTGTTCTTGCCTGGAGAATCCCAGGGATGGGGGAGCCTGATGGGCTGCTGTCTATGGTGTGGCACAGAGTTGGACACGACTGAAGCGACTTAGCAGCAGCAGCAGCAGTACCATTTCAATGGAAAAAAAAGGTTTCCTGGAATACATTCAGAGACTACTAATAGGCCATTATCACCATGCCCTAAAGCTTTCACAAGCACATTATCACACATGTGGTGCTTGTCAAAAAGGATGTCAAATAACTACAATCCATACGTTTTTGGGTTGTAAGATAGCACATTAGCATTTGCTTAATTACCATGTCCTTATTTGCTGCTCTAGGTTGTAATAGAAGCAGAAATGCCGTACACTGTGTTTGATTGCCAGCCACACAGTTTGATCGGAAGTCTGTGGGCTGCTGATTGGTGTCTGAAGTAACTGATCTTTTGTGCTATATTTTTAACTAACTTGGAAAGATAAAAGCATAATGTTGCAATGATTATTAGTCATAGCAATAAATAAATGTGTCGCTACTCTAACTCATGCAGCCCACAGTTTTGTGGATTTCATCCCTGTAAATCATTGGTATCATTTTTAGAATTTATCTCATTTAAATTGGAAAGAGCTTTTAAATAAAAATTTTTTTGAGAATGCTGGAGGATGGAGTAAGTAAAGTCCAAATAAACTTTAGAAATTATCTCTCACCTCTGGCATAAATGAATCAGAAAGGATTAAGTGGAATATTTCCTGCTGTATCAGTGAACAGGGATGTCACCGTCACCAGCAATTGCAGCCACCATGGATGGTGAGCTGATGAGCTCTGAGGGAACTCAGGAAGGAAAGAATACCTGTTATCTAACAGCCATCAGACTGCAGCCACTCCCTATGGTGAGCACTCAGGAAACTCAGGCCTTGAAAACACAATACTGGCCCCAGATAGCTAAGGTGCATATCAGAGGAATGATTTCAGTAAGCCAAGTCTCCTTCATCTTCCCATACATAAAAAATTGCTAAGTTCCTTAACTTGGGATATTTGGTTTTGTTTATTAACAATAGACTACCTGCCTTTTGTTGCAAAACTTCATAACCTGGCTCCTCCCCTCACCTCCTCAGAGTAGTTCTCTCAGGATTACTTGAGATGCTGTCTCCCAGGCTTGGAGTCCTAAAAATCTCCACCAAATAAAACACAGCTCTCAACTTTTAGGTTGTGAATATTTTTTAAGACCACAGGGCAAATGAGTTATTTACTACATTTAGAATCAATTTTAATTGCTTTCACCAAGGTGATTTTATAGGTCAATGTGTCAGTCTCATCAGGTTAATAATATAATGATGTCAATATAAATTAAAGCAGCCATGAAATTAAAAGATGCTTGCTCCTTGGCAGAAAAGCTATGACAAACCTAGGCAGCGTATTAAAAATCAGAGACATCACTTTGCTGACAAAGGTCAGTATAGTCAAAGTAATGGTTTTTCCAGTAGTCATGTATGAATGTGAGAGTTGGACCACAAGAAAGTTGAGCACTGAAGAATCGAAGCTTTTGAAGTGTGGTCCTGGAGAAGACTCTTGAGGGTCCCTTGGACAGCAAAGAGACCAAACAGTCAATCCTAAAGGAAATCAACCCTGAATATTAATTGGAAGGACTGATATTGAAGCTGAAGCTCCAATGTTTTAACCACCTGATGTGATGAGACAACTCAGAAAAAGCCCTGATGCTGGGAAAGATTGAGGGCAGAAGAAGGGGGTAACAAAGAATGAGATGGTTGGATGTAATCATTGACTCAATGGACATGAGTTTGAGCAAACTCTGAGATTCAGTGAAGGACAAGGAAGCCTGGTATGCTGCAGTCCATGGGGTCACAAAGAGTCAGACATGACTTAGTGACTAAACAGTAACAACATGAATTAAAGCAACAGAAATTTATGAAAATTTCTCCTGCTATAAATGTTATGCAAGTGAAAGAGGAGAGTGAAAAATCTGGTTTAAAACTCAATATTCATGGGGAGGGAAGTGGGACAGATGTTCAAGTGGGAGGGGACATGAGTAAACCTATGGCTGATTCATGTTGATGTTTGGTAGAAACCAACACAATACTGAAAAGCATTTATCCTTCACAGCAAGTATCCTTCAATTAAAAAGTCTCAGCATCAAAAAACTAAGATCATGGCATTTGGTCCCATTTCTTAATGGCATATAGATGGGGGGAAAGTGGAAACAATGACAGATTTTGTCATCTTGGACTCCAAAATTACTGCAGATGCTGACAACAGCCTTGAAACTAAGACACTTACTCCCTGGAAGAAAAGCTATGACAAACATAGACAGCATATTTTTGAAAAGCAGAGACATCATTTTGCTGACAAAGATCTTAAAACTGTGGTTCTTCCAGTAGTCATGTATGGATGCGTGAGTTGGAGCATAAAGAAGGCTGAGCACTGAAGAAATTGATACTTTTGAATTATGTTGCTGGAGAAGACTCTTGAGAATTCCTTGGATAGCAAGGAGATCAAACCAGTCAGTCCTAAAGGAAATCAACCCTGTCTATTCATTGGAAAGACTGATGCTGAAACTGAAGCTCCAGTACTTTGGCTACCTGATGCAAAGAGCCAACTTACTGGAAAAGACTCTGATGCTTGGAAAAATTGAGGGCAGGAGAAGCAAATGACAGAGGATGAGACGGTTGGATGTCATCAGCAACTCAATGGGCATGAGTAAATTCTGGGAGATGGTGAAGGACCTGGTATGCTGCAGTTCATGGGGTCACCAAGTTTGACACGACTTGGCAACTAAACAATAACAACAACAAATGTTATATCACTATATTGTAAGATCTTTAAACAGCTCTCCTGTGTTTGGGGCATTTTTGTTCTTTGTGAGTTGAGTATGTCCTGTGTCCTGGATGCTGTTAGTCAAATCCACTTCAGTGAAGTATTTGGAAGAGAAGAATATAAGGATGCAGATGCCATGGGAAAACCATTTTCTGGCTTTGAGAGGCAGTGGAGGATCTGGTTTTGGCAGGAGGTCAGTACAAGTAGTATTGGTTCTATTACCTACCCAAGACCAGAATGTGAACTGTGGCTTCTGTGCCCAGAGGTGTTCAGTCAGTGAGTTCAGTCACTCAGTCGTGTCCGACTCTTTGCCACCCCATGAACCACAGCACACCAGGCCTCCCTGTCCATCACCAACTCCTGGAGTCCACCCAAACCCATGTCCATTGAGTCAGTGATGCTGTCCAACCATCTCATCCTCTGTCATCCCCTTCTCCTCCTGCCCTCAATCTTTCCCAGCATCAGGGTCTTTTCAAATGAGTCAGCTCTTTGCATCAGGTGGCCAAAGTATTGGAGTTTCAGCTTCAGCATCAGTCCTTCCAATGAACACCCAGGACTGATCTCCTTTAGGATGGACTGGTTGGATCTCCTTGCAGTCCAAGGGACTCTCAAGAGTCTTCCCAATGCCACAGTTCAAAAGCATCAATTTTTTGGTGCTCAGCTTTCTTTATAGTCCAACTCTCACATCCATACATGACCACTGGAAAAACCATAGCCTTGACTAGATGGACCTTTGTTGACAAAGTAATGTCTTTGCTTTGTAATATGCTGTCTAGGTTGGTCATAACTTTCCTTCCAGAGGTGGTAGCAATGTTGAAATTTTCCCTGAAGTAGTCTCATAATGTTGTTTGTGGCTTTCTGGTAAACTGGACTCCAACCCTAACTCTTTTATCTTCCTAGAGATTATGAAACTTACTAATGTCTTTTAATAAATGTCTTCTCTGTCTAAATTAGATGAAGAGTATTTTGCTGTTTGCAAATATAAATGCTAGCTAATAACCCTTGTATGATACTATTTGGCTAAAAGAAATTATGTTTGCATAGAAAAAAAAATCTCGGTGATTATTTCTGCCAGGTGGAATTTCTGGAGATCTCAATCTTTTATGAATTTGCTTGTCTTCAGTTTTGAAATTTTCTACAATGAGTATAAATTATTTCTTATGTCAAAGCTTCTGGATAGTAAATACATGGAGAAATATGTTATTTTATAGCATTAATCCATTTATGGAAGATGAGAAATGAGAAATTCTATTGATTTTCTGAGATTAGGTTGATATTATTGTTTTTTAAAAAAATAGGAGTCATAGCCATAGCAGTTCATGAAGATTTCGGGGATGGCATTCATTGCCAGCATTATCTTTGACTAACTGTGTGATCTTGAGTACATCATCGTCTTTTGGGGTTTATGTTCTTTCATTTGCACAGTGACTGAGTTGGGGTAGATGAATGATTTTTAAATTTGGCTCTCTATAGCCTCTGTGTTTCTGGCAAAGGATAAAAGGATTACATGTGCCAAGGGCTGCAGTGCCCTATACTTTAAATTAAATGAGAAAAGATTGACATGCATTTGTCTTATATGTTGAATTTCAAAGTTTTTTTTTTTTTTTTTTTTTAAGTTTCCTGACTTGTAACAGATTTGAGAAACTATGGACCTAAATTATCTCTAAGGTCACTTTTTGTCCTGATATTCTATGATTTATTACTTTTCTCACTGAACTGCCTTTATTATAATACTAGGTAGCTTCACACACACACACACACACACACACACATAACACTAAAGTACAGAATGCTGAAAGAACCTCACATTTTTACTCTAATGGTTTCTGATCATATCTAAGAAGCTAGTTCCCTTTTAAGAGCTCACTTGCCTTAAAAAAGCATTTATCTGTTTGTGAAGAATCTATCATTATATTTGCCACTGAGAGTATATTTATAGAACATAAAATACATTATTATTATTATTTATTATGCTATGACTAGAATATGAACAAATGAACATAATTTCACCAGAATTACCTAAAAAGTAGACTATTGTTGCTGACTATAACAATTTGATATCCTTTCACTATTAAGCATAATGAAGAATAACAGTCTCATTGTCAGGAAGTTCAGTTCAGTTCAGTCGCTCAGTTGTGTCCGACTCTTTGTGACCCCATGAATTGCAGCACACCAGGCCTCCCTGTCCATCACCAACTCCCGGAGTTCACTCAAACTCACGTCCATCGAGTCGGTGATGCCATCCAGCCATCTCACCCTCTGTCGTCCCCTTCTCCTCCTGCCTCCAATCCCTCCCAGCATCAGAGTTTTCCAATGAGTCACCTCTTCGCATGAGGTAGCCAAAGTACTGGAGTTTCAGCTTTAGCCATCATTCCTTGAAAGAATACCCAGGACCGTCTCCTCTAGAATGGACTGGTTGGATCTCCTTGCAGTCCAAGGGACTCTCAAGAGTCTTCTCCAACGCCACAGTTCAAAAGCATCAAATCTTTGGTGCTCAGCTTTCTTCACAGTCCAACTCTCACATCCGTACATGACTACTGGAAAAACCATAGCCTTGACTAGACGGACCTTTGTGGCATGGTAATGTCTCTCCTTTTGAATATGCTATCTAGGTTGGTCATAACCTTCCTTCCAGGGAGTAAGCATCTTTTAATTTCATGGCTGCAATCACCATCTGCAATGATTTTGGAGCCCCCCAAAATAAAGTCTGA
>NIZD01019532.1:0-14225 GCA_003182575.1 Pseudois nayaur | reverse complement strand
AGCCTAAAACCAGTAGAGTAGTTGGCTACTACAGGGTATGATACTAGAGTTTTGATGGAAGCACCCCTCCCCTTCCACTCCAAATACTGCTTTCACAGGCCTATCAAGAATTTTGCCATGATGAAAACAATAACACTAACAACAGTTACTCAAGCTTCAACAGTTTATTGGGGGGCTTTATACAGCTACAATCACACTTTAATTTTTAATCTGTGAGATAAATGATTCTTTCTTGCATTTGCCAAATTAATAAATTGTGATTCATATTAACGAGGGACCTTTCCCAAGGTTCCACAATTAGGGTTGGCTAAAATTGGGTGCTTCTGACACTAAATTCTATCATTGTTTCTCTTAGGGCATTTTCGCTTTAAGAGTCTCCTGTGAAAATCCACACAGACAGTAAAGACATGGGGAGAGACTGACAACTTAGGGTGAAACAGCTTCTTTCCAACATCAAGATGAGAGGAAAATTAGAGGAGCAGGATTTATTTCAGGTTCCTTCTGATTGTGGGGGGTGGGGGTGGGGGGAAGGTGGTCAGACAAGGAAATCAAATCATGCTGGCTGGGTGACTTCAGTGGGAGACTCTGAAGCAGTTTAGGCTGCCCAGGGCACCTGGAGCCTGAACATCAGCTTAGAGGAGGAGGAATGAGCCCTGCAGGGCAGAGAGCGCAAGGAGATAGAAACAGTAGTCCCTGAACAATCTGTCTAGGATGAGTTCTAATTATGGATCATCTTCCCAATGACACAAAAAGTTGCAGATAGCTCTATCTTCAGGGAAGGAAGGGCCAACAAGACCAAACTCGTACATTTAGATCTTCCACCACATCCTCCCAGGAACCCTTCCATCGGTACACATCCGTGGCAACACCAGACAATGATTTTTACCAGCCAATTCCTCCATCTCAGGTATAATTAATGAGTTATGCTGAGGGTAAGCCTGTACTATTTCTCGAATAAATAAACTCTGAAGCTTAGAACTTTGGAGGAAAGCAGCCAGATTCTCCACTCCAGTTTTCTCATCTCTTCTCTTGGGGTGCTGCTTGTTTTCTTTTGGTTTGCCCTCATTCAGCTTTTACAATGTCCCTATCATCACAGTGATGAGACACGATTTTTCATTTAGAGCCTGTTTTGTTGCCTGATTTGGCAAATGACCAAGTCAACTGGTCATTTTCCAATGCTAAATATCCCAAAGCATATTTTTAAGCATGGATACTATGCTTTGCTATAACAGTGCTCTCTTCTTTCTCTTTCTGATTTCTCTTTATTTTCTTCTTCTCTCTCCTTTTCTCCGTCCCTCCTTTCTGTTGCTCTCACTTTCTCATTGTATTAAGACTAATTGCACGCATCCTCTGGGTGATTCACTCTCTTTCTCCCTTCCTTGATTTCTCTCAAACGAAGATTATTAAGTGCCACTGAATAAAATGCCAGCCTTAACTCTGTACTGTATTTAGGTCTCATTCTTTTCTTTGATTTACCAATCCTGTTCCTTGAGATGGGTTGATGTTACATTGTATGTTCAAGCTCAGTTTATCTCAGAATTTGCCACATGATTAATCTCAGGATTATGTTAGTTTCAATGTTCCACACTATCAAAGTAAAAGGACTAATGTTTCTAAATGCTAAAGGGGTGCATCTTTCCACTCACTCTGGCCAATGAGGAACTACTCAGAACCAGCTAAAGGCTTAGATGAGAGAGGTGTCCACTTTGTAGTACCAAGAGAAATTAATATGCTGTGACTAATACAAATTTCCCTCCTCAGTATTATATCTTTCCCTCTCTCCCTCCTTCCTGAAGATTCATTTGTTAAGGGAGATGTCTGAATTCCTTCTCACAATTAATGAGTAACTGTGCTCAGGAGAAGTTTTTCGGAATACCTGCTTCTGAGCAGGGTGTTGAAGTGATGAAACCCCAGTTCCAAATTGCCTTGGGAAATGCAATGCATTCATGTTCCAAGTACAAAGCCCCTCAAACTCACTTTGAAAGTTTGCTTAGAGTCTAAATAAATCAAACTGAAAGA
This sequence comes from Pseudois nayaur, assembly GCA_003182575.1. Lineage (NCBI taxonomy): Eukaryota > Metazoa > Chordata > Mammalia > Artiodactyla > Bovidae > Pseudois > Pseudois nayaur. The sequence goes on along the minus strand of NIZD01019532.1, from coordinate 12,206 downwards.
CTTAATTATGAAATCCCAGAGCTGGTCATGAGGAAAATAAAGTGCCTGGGTTTCTGTTTCAATAGATGTGTTAATATTTTAGCAGCTCCTAACTGCCTATGTTCTATTCCACAATTCATGACTAAAGTTTGATTTTAATAGAGCTTCCAAAAAAAAGTGAGATTTGTGTTTCAATGCCTTGCTATTGCACTGGTTTATCCTTTCCAACATGTAAGTAATGCCTCCCTCCTAGCCAGTATGTCCTGGTGGAGCAGTATCAGCATAGACAAAGCTGAGCCCTATGGGACAACCAATTCAAAGGGCACACAAATAGCACCAGATGGCCTTTCCTGTGTCCTCATGTGCTATTTATTCCAAGTATATGTTTGGAGAGTAAAAATAATTTTAATGAATTAACCATCCTACTAAAAACACAAAACAAAAAAAAACAAAAAAACCTCTTCTCCTTTAATTGGAAGTCATAACTTGAGACCTCTGCAGTACCAAGGAGTGAAACGAAGCAGGTTAAGTTGCTTTGGGAGACTCTTTAGCTTATGCTATTTAGATGAAAAATATATGAAAAGTATACAAACTATGAAAAGTGATAGATTCTACAAATCCATCAATAAAGTCCTAAAAAAGCCAATGTCTCCTAGCTTAGAAGAAAACTTTCTAGCTACACTTAACCTCTTTAAATGTATACGTACGAAGATATTCATTTTTAGAAAATTGGAAAGATCAGATGAGAACCTGAAAAAACAAAACTACCTGTGTGCAATTTATCACAAAGAGGTAACTATTTTTACTTCCTTAGTGCCTCAGCATCAAAGAATCCACCTGTAATGCAGAAGAAGTGGAGATGCAAGTTCAATCCCTGGGTCAGGAAGATTTCCTGGAGGAGGAAATGGCAACCCACTCCAGTATTCTTGCCTGGGAAATCTCTTGGACAGAGGAGCCTGCCATGCTATAGTCCACATGGTTGCAAAGAAGCAGATATGACTGAGTGATTAAACAACATGAATCCTCTCAGACTTTATATCATTTTCCCAGAACTGGAAAGATGAGTCTATGACATTATTTTTAACTGCTTCAAAATGGTTCTCTGTTTGTACCAAAAGTTTATCTTATTCCAAATCTAGATGAATTATTTGGTATCTACTGGGACCTAATGTGCATAACAAAAGGAAGGAAGGAGTTGTTCCTCATTTTTCTTAAGGGTATAAACATTAAGAAAAAGAGCTTTGATTAAGAGAATATAGAGACAAATCAAAATCTTTAATCCAGGGCTTAGCCTTTTGGAATCATGATTTAATTTAAAACAGGAAGGCTCCTTAGAACTGTCATTTTAAAAATATGTTTGTTCTTGTCTCTGATGCTGTCTTAATGCAACCACTGATAAGAATCCACTCTTCACAATACCAAAGTCAGACCAAGCATATTTTAAAGTGGCAGGTCTAATTTCCAACTTCAGCCCCAGTATTATAAATATAAATCACTCAGAGAAGTACATACTGTATAGAGCTCCTGGTCAGCAACTTATCCTTCTCAATATACTTCCGCAAAACCAAAACTTAGTCTTACAGAGATAACCAGAGAGAGCTAAAGGCTCACCTCCAAGCAAGAAATGGTTCATGATATCATGAGGTTTGGTCCAATAATGGGCATAGTATGAAGAAAGAAAACCTAAATTTACAAAGAATCAGCCATCTCCCTTACCTTTGTTAAAATCAGGTACCTATAATAATCCTTAGATCTTCTACCATCAGGTTACATGGTGATCATCAGGTGCATAGTCGTTTTAGAGGGAAAGGGTATTCTGAGGCAATGGAGACAGGGTAATGAATTTTTGTGCTCTATGTAATTTAATATGACTGATGAGTGCATTATATGAGGGCTTGTTGGGCAACATCAACATGGAGAGAAATAGAAATAGACAAGCGCTGGATAAGACTGTCAAGGGTCTTCTAGTCACTGGTTCTCAAATATTGGCATCACCTGGGGAAACTTTAAAAACTATAAATGCTTAGTCCCATCTGCAGATTGGTCTTGAGTACAATCTGGGCCTCAGGATTATTAAAAATACCATATATAATTCTAATACAAAGCAAAGTGTGGGAACCATTCTTCTAAGCCATTATAAGAAGCGTGGACCTCATCTAAGGATAGTAAAGATTTATAAAATAATTATTATAAAGAAGTATCATATTCAGATTTGTGTTTGAAAAGATTGCTCTGCAGAATTTGGGGAAAGTGGAAGAATTAGCAGCATTGTTTTAAAACACTTTGAATATCCAAAGAAAAAGAGGAATTGAAAAATCAACATATATGCTATAGGTAATTAATTTATAACAAAGATACCAAGAATAAACAATGGGGAAAAGATAGTGTGTTTAATAAATGATAATAAGAACACTGACAGCCACGTGTAAAGAATGAAATTGGATGTCTATCTTACACCATATACAAAATTCAACTCAAAATGGATTAAAGACAAATTTGAGATCAGAAATCACAAAACTTCTAGAATAAAACACAGGGGATAGACTTCTTCACATCAGTTTTAGCAATGATATTTCGGATTTGACACCGAAAGCAAAAGTAAATTAGTGGGACCACACCAAACTAAAAAGCTTCAGAGTAGCAAAAGAAAAAATCAACAAAATGAAGACAACCTTGTAATAGGAGAAAATATTTACAAATCATATATTTGATAAGGAGTTAATATCCAAAATATATAAAGAACTCATACGAACTAATAGCAAAAAAACTAATTTAAAAATGGACAGATGATCTAAATAGACATTTTTCCGAAGAAGATGTATAAATAGTCAACAGTTACATGAAAATATGTTCAACATCACTAATAATCAGGGAAGCGCAAATCAAAACCACAGTGAGATATTACTACTTTATACTCACTAGAAGGGCTGTCAAGACATAAAAGACAAGAGATAAGTGTTGGTGAAGATGTGGAGAAAAGGGAACATTTGTGCACTGTTGATGGGAATGTAAATTGGAACAGCTATTATAGAAAACATTATGGACTTTACAAAGAATATTTAAGTACAACTATCATATGATTGAGCAATCCCACTTTGGAATATATATACTAAAGAAATAAAATAAGGATCTCAAATAGATATCTACACTCCCATGTTCATTGTAACATTCACAATAGTTAAGATATGGAAACAACCTAAGTGTCCACCAATAGACAAATGTATAAAGAAAATGTTACATACAATATATAGCCATGAAAAATAAGGAGATTTTGCCCCACTGCAGCAACATGGATGGACCTTGAAAACATTCTGCTTAGTGAAATGAGTCAGCCAGCCAAAGACAGCATCACTCACACGTGGAACCTAAAAAAAGTCAAACTTAAGAAACAGTAGAAAAATGGTAGCTAAGGATTGGGGGTGAGGTTAGTAGGGAGTGATTGGTAAAAAAGGTGCATATTTTCAGCTATAAGATGAATAAAGTGTGAAGATCGAACATAACATGGTGACTGTGATTGATAACACTGTATTGTATAATTGAAATTTGTTAATAGGGTAGAAATTAACGTTCTCACAATAAGTAAATAAATAAGGTGATGGATGTATTAATTAACTACATGGGGGAAATCATTTTGCAATATATATGTATGTCAAATCATCATGACATACTTTAAGTATCTTATGAATTTTTTTCAGAAGGCAATGGCACCCCACTCCAGTACTCTTGCCTGGAAAATCCCATGGATGGAGAAGCCTGTAGGCTGCAGTCCATGGGGTCATGAAGAGTCGGACACTACTGAGCGACTTCACTTTCACTTTTCACTTTCATGTGTTGGAGAAGGAAATGGCAACCCACTCCAGTATTTTTGCCTGGAGAATCCCAGGGATGGGGGAGCCTGGTGGGCTGCCGTCTATGGGGTCACACAGAGTCAGACACGACTGAAGCAACTTAGCAGCAGCAGCAGCAGCAGCAGCAGCAGCATACCTCAAGAAGATTAAAAATAAAATAGAATGCAAGAGAAAGGGTTGGGGGGAGTAGCAAAAGCAAAACCCATGGACAACATTTGTAATGAACTAACTGACAAGGTAACTCCATGACTAGCAAACACAAGCAGGAGAGTGACCTATTGCTTAGGATAATAGCATCTGTGCAGTAGAATAAATAAGCTGGGACTGAAAAGGTCTGAAAATAGGAGAACCCCAAACCGCCATGCACTGCAAAGCATAGAAAGCCAATGTGAGAGCTGCTGCTGCTGCTGAGTTGCTTCAGTCGTGTCCGACTCTGTGTGACCCCATAGACGGCAGCCCACCAGGCTCCCCTGTCCCTGGGATTCTCCAGGCAAGAACACTGAAGTGGGTTGCCATTTCCCTCTCCAATGCAGGAAAGTGAAAAGTGGAAGTGAAGTCACTCAGTCGTGTGAGACTCTTGGCGACCCCATGGATTGCAGCTTAGCAGGCTCCTCCATCCATGGGACCCTCCAGGCAAGAGTACTGGAGGAGGGTGCCACTGCCTTCTCCAAATGTGAGAGCAGCAGCATAAATTGGGAGCTTTTGTCCTCCAGTACTGAAGAAAGGTCCATAATATGGACTTAATTGACTGGAGCAAGCTAGTCCATTAAACCTAATTACTGACCTACCAGGACTCCTTTCTAAGATAGGTCCTATACTAAAAAGAAATTGCTGGGAGTAGCATAAAAATTGAACAAGACAGAACAGAAATAAAAGAAAAATAAAGTGTAGGCCAAAATGAGAAGAATGTAGCCAGGAAATTCAAGAAAGCGGCAAACATATTTTTAACATTATATTCAAACAAGAGAAAAATCAGTAATAATTGGTAAAGAATCTGCCTGCAATGCTGGAGACCCCAGTTCAATTCCTGGGTTGGGAAGATCCCCTCGAGAAGGGATAGGCTACCCACTCCAGTATTCTTGAGCTTCCCTTGTGGCTCAGCTGGTAAAGAATCTGCCTGCAATAAGGGATACCTGGGTTTGATCTCTGGATTAGGAAGATCCCCTGGAGAAGGGAAAGGCTACCTGCTCCAGTATTTCGGCTGAGAGAAATGCATGGACTGTATAGTCCATGGGGCCACAAAGAGTCAGACATCACTGAGCGACTTTTACTCACTTTTAAACAAGAGAAGAGGGAGCTCTGTAAAATTAGAACATCCCTAAACCTCACCTCATTCTAAAAAGTCAGGAAACATAATTTCCCATAAATATAAGCAACATAAAACTGTGGAGCTCAAATTTTACACAACAAAATAAGAAAAGTGAGAGAAGGTGGAAGAGCAACAAGCTAAAGAAGGAAACTGTGCAAGGGAACAGAGAATGTGTTAAGAATTATAAATCAAGAAAATTCAATTATTACATGACTTTAAGAAAAATAAAAGAAACATCTGATTTACTAGGGAAAGAATGTTAAATTATTATCAGGTTTTTGATAGCAATGATTTGTGCCAGAAGAAAATGGAAGATCATATTTAGGGTATTCAAAGAAAGAAGGTACAAGCCAAGACTTTACATCTAGCAACACAACCTTACAGGTATAAGTGGCACAAACTGTTATTAAAAACATTGTAACTATTAAACAAATAGTCTCTTCAGAACTTTCTGGAAAACATACAAGATTTATCTATCCAAAATGACTAGAGAGGTGCCAAGATAAGGACTTGCAGTTAACATTAAATAGCTATCTATCAGAAGTGGTAGTTTACTACTTTGTTAATTTATCCAAGCTGGAGTTACATTTCCCAGCATTTCTTTCCGTGTGTATTTGTAGATCACAGTTGTCTATAACAGAAATTGCATAAATTTTGGAAAGCAGAGGTAGAACTGCAGGCATTATTCTGTGAATGTCAGTATGGGACTCTATGCACTACTACAGCTTGCCCATGTAGTAGCTATCTGCTGGCTCACTTTGCTGGTAACTGGCATCAGTCAGGTCCTAATCCACATCAATCCCTATCAAATACCTTTCTTCAGTTTTTCTGAGTCCTCAGTCAAGCACATGTACAATTCTATAGCAAAGGTCACCAGTTTCTTCTGCAGGTAACAGTGGAGACACAGGTTCTTCTTGTGGGTTCCACTTTTTGCTTGCTTTTTTTCTACTTCATGTATGGTGTTTCTTCCCTCCTTACCTACATCAGCTTCAGACACAGTTATCAGACTTAGAGGAAACAGCCTTCAACAGATTTCTTCATTAGCTCTCACTATTATGTAAAATCTAACCCTTAAGACCCATCCCTTACTCCATATTATTCAAGATAGTCTTTCCTGATCAAACTCTAATAGATATACTTGTGGAACTAAATTTAATGAAGTCCAAGAAGAAGAGAGTATAGTGTGTATGATTTTTGATGTGGAGAAAAAAACACAGAGTTTAAGTAAAAGTCCTGAAGTTTTTAATCTGAATTATAAGTATCACTATGAATTTAGAAGACATAGGTATGTGACTATTCCAGTACCAATGAGAACTTTTCACACAGAGATTATGATCTTTTTCTTTGTCCTGTCAATTCCTCTCATATTTATTGCTGCTTTGTCTAAAAAGTTATAAAAGCTGCCTGCTTTGGCCATTTCTTTTGTCCCATTTCTATGAGACTTCTGTGTCTTGAATTATAGTTGCTTTTTTTCTCCTGTTAATCTGTCATGTCTTTTCAAAAAAATTTATTGGAATATAGTTAAATTACAGTGTTTTGTTGGTTTCGGGTATACAGATAAGTGAATGGGTTATAAATATATAATATATATATTATTCTTTTTTTTAAGATTCTTTTCCTATATAGGCATTACAGAGTACTGAGTAGAGTTCCCGGTGCTATACAGCAGGTTTCTATTAGTTATCTATTTTATATATAGCAGTGTATATATGGGGCTTCCTTGGTAGCTCAGTGGTAAAGAATCTGCCTGCAATGCAAGAGACTTGGGTTCAATCCCTGTCAGGAAGATCCCCTGGAGGAGGGCATGGCAACCCACTCCAGTGTTCTTGCCTGCAGAATTCCATGGGCAGAGAAGCCTGGCGGGCTGCAGTCCACAGGGTTGCAGAGTCAGACAAGGCTGGAGTGACTAAGCAGCAGCAGCAGTGTACATATGTCAACCCTAATCTCCCAATTTACCAACCCCCCACCCTCTGGTAACCAGAAACTGATTTTGAAATATCATTTCTTACTAAAGTAAACCAGACCTTCTTGGAGAAAACTAATTACAGGTCAGAGGTAGGAAATGTACCAGATGAGCCTGGAATACCTCACCATGCTTGATAGCAAGGAAGTCATCAATGACTACTAAAGTCATTTCAAAAAAACTCAAAAGCCAAACAGAAGAAACTCTCACAAGCTAAAAATAGAACAATTTGAGCTTCATAAGGATAATAAATGCAATAGATTTAAACTGATCATATAATCTGATTGTTGATAATAAAAATAAAGCGACTCAATCACATATGGAGGATGAAGAGGAACAAATTCATTATCTTGACACAAAAACATGTATAATAGGTGTACCAGAAGGAAAGAAGACAGAAAAACTACTTGAAGAAGTAATGTCTAAAATCTTTCCAAATTTGATTTAAAACATTAATTTACACATCTAAGAACTTCAATAAACTCCAAGTAGAATAAATACAGAGACTTGAATCAAGGCACATCATAATAAAAGTGTTGAAAGACAATGACAGAATGTTATAAGCAGCATGAGAAAAATAACTCACCATGTATAAAAACTCCAATAAGGTTAACAACTAACTTCTCATCAGGAAACGATGGAGATCAGAATGTAGTAGCATGGCACAAAGTATGGAAAATAAAAAAAACTATCAACTAAGAGTACTATATCCAGCAAAGTTATCTTTAAAAAAAAAGAAAATAGAGATCTTTTAAACTTTAAAAATAAATAAATAAATAAAGTCAAAATAAAGACATTGGCAGGCAAAAAAATGCTGAGAATATTTGTTGCAAATAGATCTTCCTTACCAGAAAAAACTAAAGAAAATTCTTCACACTAAGAAACAAGTGATAGCAGATGTAACTAGAATCCATATTATAAAACAAAGAGTACCATTAAAGGTAATTATATAGACAATTTCAAAAGATAGTATAATTGCATATTTCATTTTGTTTTGTTCTCTTGACTGATATGCAAAGCAATTACATAAAACAATATAATATAATTATAACATGGAGCCTATATCACACCAAAAAGTAATAAATTTGACAATAATACACAAAGGAGATTGGTCAGAAAAAAGCTGTTTTGGAGTAAGAAAATGAAACCAGATGGCAACTCAAATCCAAAGAAATAATTAAGAGACCTTGAAAGGGTAAACAGGAGATTTAACATAGCAAACTCACTCCAGGGGATCTTCCCGACCCAGGGATTGAACCTGGGTCTCCTGTATTGCAGGCAGATTCTTTACTATCTGAGCCATCTGGAAAGCCCCCAATAAACATATACTCACAATAGTTTCTTTCCTTAGCTTCTTTAAAAGATATAAAATTATGCAAAGTGAAAAATACAATTATAACGTATTTTTGGTTTGCAACATAAACACAAAATGTATAACAGTAAATGCACAAAAATGTTGGAAAGATGGGATGAAATGGAGCCATATAAATGTAACACTTCTATATTTCCCTGAAGCTATGAATAAATCTGAAATAGATTATGATGAGTTACAATGTTTATTATAAGGCTTAGAGCAACCACTATGAAAAGAAATAAAAAATTCAAAAAGGAATTAAAATGCTACACTAAAAATTACAGTTACTACAAAAGAAGGTAATAAAGGAGAAATACATTAAAAAAAATACTCGGACATATTGAAAACAAAAACAAAATGGCAGCTATAAATTCAAATATATCAAAAATGTTACATGTGAATGGTTTAAACAATGCCATCAAAAGGCAAGGATTATGAAATGGGATATAAAATAAGATACAACTATATGCTTTGTGTAGGAAACATGCTTTAGATGCAAGGATATAAATAGTAAAAGTATATAAAAACATATGCCAAGTAAACAACAACCATAAAGGAGCTGAGCTGGCTAGACTAATAGAAGAAAATATATTTTATAACAATAGAGGTTATTATTCTTACATATAGTATATCATGAGATTAATTATATAGTAGTTGTATATAATATATGAGAATTCTAAAAATATTATTATCAAATAATAATATGAAACTAACTTTAAAACAAACAAAAATTACTAGAAACGAAGAATGAGATGTCATGATAAGAAACAGTCCATCAGGAAAATAAAACAATTATAAACATACAGTTGACTCCATATTCATGATTCTGTATCCATCAATTCAACCAAGTGCAGAACAAAAATATTTTTTAAAAATAGTATCCAGGAAGATCCTAAAAGGAAAACCTGAATTTGTAACATATTGACAACTACTTACATGGCATTTACATTCTTTTAAAATTATTTATACAGTATTAACTTTGTATTAGGTATCATAAGTGATCTAGAAATGATTTAAAGTATTTAGGAGGATGTTCATAGGTTGTTTGCAAATAAACATCACTGTATATATGAGGGACATGAGCATCCTCAGAGTTTGGTATCCACATGAGGGTTCTGGAAACAGTCCTTATGGATACAAATGGAGGGCTGTATATGCAGTGAACAGCACATCCCCAAAACACATGAAGCAAAATCTGACAGATTAAAAGGGGATAAAGAAAAAAGAAAACTCAAAAATATTAGTTCGGAGACTTCAATGTTCACTTTCAATAATGGTTAAAACAAACTGGAAAGAATAAATAGAAAACTTTAACAATTCAATAGCTTTTAAATATTAAAAAATATGTATAACACTTCACTGAACAAGAGCAGAATATAATATTATCTTAATGTTTATTGATGAAAGACTTACTATTATTAAAGTGGCAATAATCCACAAATGAGTCTGTAAATTCAAAACTATCCATATTAAAATCCAAAATGTGTTTTTTTCCCCCAGAAATTGACAAGCTGATCTTAAAATTCATATGAAAATGGATGGGATTCAGAATAATAAAAAACAACCTTGAAAAAGAAGAGCAAAGTCAAAGGACACATGACTCCTGATTTCAAAGCTTAGTGGAAAGCTACCATAGTTAAAACAGTGTGATACTATATAAGGATAGACGTATAAATTAATAGAAAAAATTGAGAGTCCATAAATAAAACTTTACATTTATATTTACAGGGTTTTCAATGAGTACCAAGACAACCACTGTGAAAAGAACAGTCTTTTCAGCAAATGATATGGGGGCAATTGGATATTCACATGCAAAATAATGAAGTTCGACTCCTATCTCACACAATATACAAAAAGTAACTCAAAAAATTTACAGACCTAAATGTAAGCTAAAAGTATAAAACTCTTAGAAACGATATACCAATACATTTTTTTAACTCTTGCATTAGCCAATGATTTCTTTTATATGAATAATAAAATAATAAACAACAACAATAAAAGTGAGCTACATCAAAATTATCAACTTTATAGTATAAATCTGAAGATGACTCTACCCTAACGGCAGAAAACGAAGAGAAACCAAAGAGCCTCTTGATGAAGGTGATAGAAAAAAAACTGGCCTAAAATTCAACATTCGAAACATAGAGATCATGGCATTTGGTCCCTTGGGCTCCAAAATCACTGTGGGTGGTGATTACAACCATGAAATTAAAAGATGATTGCTCCTTGAAAGAAAAGCTATGACAAACCTAGAACATATTAAAAAGAAAAGACATCATTTTGCTAACAAAGGTCCGTATAGTCGAAGCTACAGTTCTTCCAGTAGTCATGTACAGATATGACAGTTGGATCATAAAGAAGGCAGAGTGCTGAAGAACTGAGGCTTTCAAATTGTGGTGCTGAAGAAGACTCTTGAGAGTCACTTGGACAGCAAGGAGATCAAAATTAAACTCCTTAATTTCCTTTAATTAAGAGAAATTAAAGGAAATCATCTCCAAAAATTCATTGGAAGGACTGATACTGAAGCTGAACTTCCAATACTTTGGCCACCTGCTGTAAAGAGCCTACCCATTGGAAAACACCCTGATGCTGGAAAAGACTGAGGGCAGGAGGAGTAGGGGGTGACAGAGGATGAGATGGTTGGATGGCATCATCGACTCAATGGATGTAAGTTTGAGCAAACTCCAGGAGATAGTGAAGGACAGGGAAGACTGGCATGCTGCAGTCTGGAGGGTCGCAAAGAGTTGGACATGACTGAGTGACTGAACAACAACTGAGAAAGAAAAACTGATAATCCATAGAATGAAATAAAATATTTTCAATTCATGTATCTGATAAGGTTCTTGTATCTAGGATATAAAAACTCTCACAACTCAATGGAAATGTAAATAAACCAAATAATTTTTTTAAAAAAAAAGGACAAAAATAGACATTCCTCCAAAATCTAGACTCACTGGAAATAAATACACTGAAGAACTATTCAGTATAATGAGTCATTTGGGAAATATAAATCAAAACTGTAACATTATTTCACACCCAAAGGATAGCTATAATCAGAAAGTTAGATAATAAGTTTTGACAAAGATGTGGAGAAACTGGAAACTTAATACTTTAGAGGCAGAAATGTAAAATGGTGCTTCCAATTTAGTAGGTTCTTAAAAACTTGAATACAGAGTTACTATATAATACAACAATTCCACTCCTAGATATTACCCAAGAGAAGTTAAAATATATTCTCACAAAAATGTGTACATAAATGTTTATAGCAGCATTATTTGTTATAGGGAAAAGGTGAAAGTGAAAGTAAAGTTGCTCTGTGGTGTCCGACTCTTTGCGATGTCCTGGACTATAGCCTACCAGGCTCCTCCAACCATGGGATTTTCCAGGCAAGAGTACTGGAGTAGACTGCCATTTACTTCTCCAGTGGTGAAAACAACTCAAATATCCATTCACTAGTACATGAACAAACAAAATACAGCATATTTATACAAGGAAATGTTATTAACTATTAAAAAGAAATGAAGTATTCATATATTCTCCAACATGAGTGAACCTTAAAAATATGCTAAATAAAGGAAATCAAATATGAGATAGCATATATTGTAAGATTCCATTTATATGAAATGTTCAAAATAGGCACAGCTATAATTAATGGTTGCTTAAGGCTTGAGAAATCTGTATGCCGGTCAAGAAGCAACAGTTAGTTGCTCAATAACCTCAGATATGCAGATGACACCACCCTTACAGCAGAAA
>NIZD01019531.1:0-11947 GCA_003182575.1 Pseudois nayaur | reverse complement strand
GAGAGATATATATATATATATATATATATATATATACCCTTTTCGTAATATTCTTTTTCATTACGATTTATCATAGGACATTTAATACACTTCTCTGTGCTGTACAGTAGGACCTTGTTGTTTTTCCATCCTGTATATAAAAACTTACCTCTGCCAACCCCAACCTCCCACTCCCATCATTTGCCAAAATCCTTCCTTTGTTTGGTTACGTAAAGCATTACAGACAAGTATAAACTCAGGAAATTTTAAATGAAAAGCATATTACTATCACCAGTTCAAACTCACTTCATAATTGCAGAGCCCAATTTTCTGGCTTGAAGAATCACGGCACATGACAATTGACCTGCTTTTCAGTAGTTTCAACATTGTTTTATTGGTTTGACCTGTACCTTGTAGTATATGCCTTCTCTACATTTAAAATAATTTAGCAGGACTGTGCATGGACATGCGTATAGACAAGCATACAAATATTGGATGTACTATACAACAAGGTTGAGACTGACTTTGTCTGTGCCCCCACAATCTTCTTCCCCTAGTGTTAGTCGCTCAGTCATGTCCCATAGACTTTGCCATCCATGGACTGTATGTAATCCACCAGCCTCCTCTGGCCATGGAATTCTCCAGGCAAGAATGCTAGAGTGAGTTGCCATTCCCTTCTCCAGGGGATATTCCTGACCCAGGGATCAAACCTGGGTCTCCCACATCACAGGCAGATTCTTTACCATCTCAGCCACCTGGGAAGCCCTTTAGGGTCACCTTTAAAGACCCTGAGCTGGCTCAGTGAATGAGCTATAAGGGCAGCCAATCCAGCACAGAGCAGTAGCTAATTTTGTGAAATGCAGGCCCATCCCTACTTGTCCAGAGTCACTGTCTATCTGATATGGACTATTACTCAATAGTCACATCTTTAAAAATAATTGTTAAAAAATAAAAATAAAAGGAAAATGAAAATTGTAAAAATAATTTTAATTTAAAAAAATAATTGTTCTATGTACAGAAGATGAGGGATAAAGTGGAACATGCTCTGTAAAAAAGAACTCATGGGAGGAAAAGGAGTGGCAGAGAGGGGTAGACTGTGGAGCCCAGAAGAAGGAGCTTGGAGGAGAAAAAAGAGGAGTCCGTGTTTGGAGCACTCACACCTGACTACCACTAGTACCAACCAGCATTCCGTGACTGTGCACCAAGAAACAATACATGCTGCACGTATGTTTTGACTCATTTAATTCTTCTGTAACCCTGTGATGTATTACAATTACCTCTAGCTTAAAAATGAGAAAACCGAAGCATGGGGAAATTAAGCAATTTGCCCAAAGTCTTACAACTTGTACAGCCTGAACCAACACAGTCTGACTCTAAAATCCATCCTCTCAACCCATGTGCTATCCCACGCACTGAAGAACAAAAGGTGTAGGACAAGTCATGCTGGAGAAGAGATGGGAATATGGCAGTGCTGTTAAATAATTAAAGAAAAGTAGAGGAGACAGAGGTGGGAGGAAAGCTTGGCAGCTCTCAAAAGATGGAGATGTGGGACAAATGCCTGAGGGGTGGGAGAAAAGGAAGACAAGCTCGGCCTTTTCCTACATTTATCTATCCATCAAACATCTGTCAAAGTCACACACTGTTCCAGGCACTGATCTGGGCACTGAAGATACAGAGACAACTAAAACATAACCACTATACTTCAGGAGCTTGCATTTCTAGAGTGAGAAGGGCCAATGTATACTTCAACACACAGTAGTAAATACTATCATTGACGTATGGAAGGTGCCACATCCAATGTGGGGAGAGAGGTTGCCCAGAGGAAATGACATTGAAGAATTGAATGGGAAGTTAAAAGTGGCCAAAGAAAGGCTTGGGAAGAAGAGGCATTTGAAGTGTCAAGAAGAATGAAGGCAAACAGAGACAAGAAAAAGGAGCCGAATTTACAGAATGGCCAAAGTCACAATGGCTTTTGTGTCGTGGAGGAGTACTAAGAGCCATGAAATTGTCCGTGTTATTATCCTAAGGAGCAAGGGGAGAAGGGCTGGTGGAAGCTTTTAAATAGGAAGCAGAATGTGATTGTGTTTAGTTTTAGAAAAGTAATTAGAGTGAGGGCTGGATTGGAGAGGAAGAAGATATCAACAGGAAGGCCAGTTCAGCTGGATTGTTGTAAAGATCACCCAAGGAAAGGCCTGTGCCAGGGCACTGGTGTTCTACAAAGAAGCATGGACAGATCCCAGAGACACCAGCAAGGTAGAGATGGAGGATCTTAGATCAATAGCAGGCTAGTTGTTGAGGATTATCTTAAGATTCTAATTTGGGAGCGAGGGTAGACATCCATCAGTAGAGAAAATTCTTCACAGTGGGCATGTTTGTGATCTATGGAATTTGAGGAATCTACCAGACATCCAGATAAATATTATAGTAGACTCTATCATTATTGAGGCAAAGTAATACCATCATTGTGACCTAACACCTTATTTTCAATGCCAGATAGTTTCCCTATAAAAACATTAGTAACAGGTTATAGATGGAAACTGAATCACTGTCCTTAATGCTATAGATAAACCTAGATAGCATATTTAAAAGCAGAGACATCACTTTGATGACAAAGGTCCAGATAGTCAAAGCTATGGTTTTGCCAGTAGTCATGTACAGATGTGAGAGCTGGACCATAAAGAAGGCTGAGCACTGAAGAATTGATGCTTTCAAACTATGGTGGTAGAGAAGACTCTTGAGAGTCCCTTGGACAGCAAGGAAATCAAACCAATCAATCCTAAGGGAAATCAACCCTGAATATTCATTGGAAGGACTGATGCTGAAGCCCCAATACTTTGGCCACCTGATTCAAAGAGACGACTCATTGGAAAAGACCCTGATGCTGAGAAAGATTGAGGGCAACAGAGGATGAGGTGTGTGGATGGCATCATTGACTCAATGGACATGAGTCTGAGCAAACTCCAGGAGATAGTGAAGGACAGGGAAGCTTGGAGTGCTGCAGTCCATAGGGTCATAAAGAGTTGGGTACGACTGAGAGACCAAACAATAAATAGATAGAGAGGAATTAATTGAGTGTATTTTGCATTCAGTTAAGAAAAATCAAGTTACATCATTTTATAATACTTTAACATATGGCATTACTTTTAATCCCCCCAATAATCCTAAGGGTAGGTACTTCATATTCTTCCAAGATAATATTTAATATCCTTCCAATTTTGAGGACTCAAAGTCTGTTGTGTTAGTGATCACACAGTTATTAGTGGAGCTACAACTGAACCACATCCTTTTACCTTTGCCTGGAGAGAGACAATCCTCACAAGACTGCAAAGCCATGGAGATCATACCCAATCTTATTAATTCTTGTGATTCTGATGTTCATCACAATGCCTGGTGTATGGCAGCATCAAATCACTGGGTTTATTCATTTGTATGGATAACATTTTTAAAGTCTTTACTTTGTTAAATAACATGATTACATTTCTGAGTAACTATTTTCATGGAAATGAAAAACTAAAGGGACATCCCTGGTGATCCAGTGGTTGAAAATCCACCTGCCAATTCAGGAGACACGGGTTCCATTCCTGGTCTGGGAAGATTCCACATGCCCAGGATCAATTAAGCTTGTGCACCACAACTACTGAGCCAGTGTGCCCTTGAGCCTGTGCTCAGGAACAAGAGAAGCCATCCCAGTGAGAAGCCCTCGCATCCCAGCTAGAGAGTAGGCCCCGCTCGCCGCAGCTAGAGAATGTCTGAGCAGAACAATGAAGACCCAGTGCAGCCAGTAAATAAATTTATTTTAAAAGAAAAATTATATTAGTCAGAAAGGTGTTACTTCTTGTGAAAAAGCTTGGGAGAGAGGGTAGATTCCGTTAGCTGAAATAACACATGTGGGGGAATTCATGTTGTAAAGAGAATATATAATAAGAAGTGTGTATGTGCGTTCCTGGCTCAGTCAGGCTTGACCCTTTGCGACTCCATGAAGTGTAGCCCGCCTGGCTCCTCAGTCCATGGAATTCTCCAGGCAAGAATACCAGAGTAGGTTGCCGTTCCCATCTCCAGAGGATTTTTGCAACCCAGGGATTGAACCCGGGTCTCCCAAATTACAGGCAGATTCTTTACCATCTGAGACATCAAAGAAGCCTATAAAAAGAAGTATTTCTGTGTAATCAAATTAATTTCTCATGCTGTTGGCAGGAAGACCCTTTCCTGAATCCCACCTGAACAAGCCTTTTCATTGCTCACTTTTCAAGGTTGTGTCTATACACCAACTCCTTGCCTTCTCTCTCTGCCTCTCTCTGTTTTATTACAGGACATTTTCATTGAGCTATCGAAATTGGATGTGTCAGACACATTAAAAGCAATGGCAGTTGTGGCAAGTTAGTTGATATATTTTAAAATAAACCAAGAGGGCCATGTAGCTGTCAGGGGAATAAATTGCTCTGTTTAGCAACAAGTGATTTATTTAACGGCAGTAGACAGGGTCCAAGGGATGCCAAGCTGCATACATTTGGGGGAAAGCTGAGCAATTTTCTCAGAAATCTCTCATATGGGACCAAGGTAAGAGTTGGAGGAGTTTATGAGAAGATTAATTAAATTCTTGACTTGGGAATGACCCCAAGGAATGAATTTTATTTCCCATGTGCTGCAAGGTGAGACACATTCCAGAAGCATCAACTATGAGCAGTGACCCAGACTTCATGGGTTTCCCCCAAACTGCCACAGCAGCATTTTCCTTGCTCACCTGTGAGGACAAAGTGTGATGTTTCCAAAAGAGTGCTGAGCAGAGAAGCTCATGTCTTGGATTTCACTGCTTCTTCCTCTCTGCACTAAGCTTTGTTTGGTGCCTGCTTGAAATGTGTAATCAGTGTATGTGAACTGATTGAAGTCTAAAGTTGCACAGAGGCTAAAAGCATGGGCCCCCATTCTAGAAGGGTCCACCTGCCAATGCAACAACCATAGAAGACGCAGTTTCAATCCCTGAGTTGGGAAGATCCCCTAGAGGAGGGCATGGCAACGCACTCCAATGTTCTTGCCTGGGAAACCCCATGGACAGAGGATCCTGGCAGGCATCACCAAGAGTTGGACATGACTGATGATACACATGCACCATTCTAGAAGGCCCTGGTTAGCATCCTCCTTCTGTCTCTTACTCACTGTGTGACCATGCACAAGTAACTGGCCTTCCTGTACCTCATTTTTCTCATCTGTAGCTGAAGATAGTAATGGTATGGACCACATACAATTAATGTGACGTTAAATGAGTTACAGACTGGTTCCAAATAGGAAAAGGAGACATCAAGGCTGTATATTGTCACCCTGCTTATTTAACTTATATGCAGAGTACCTCATGAGAAATGCTGGGCTGGAAGAAGCACAAGCTGGAATCAAGATTGCCGGGAGAAGCATCAATAACCTTAGATATGCAGATGACACCACCCTTATGGCAGAAAGTGAAGAGGAACTAAAAAGCCTCTTGATGAAAGTGAAAGAGGAGAGTGAAGATGTTGGCTTAAAGCTCAACATTCAGAAAACAAAGATCATGGCATCTGGCCCCATCACTTCATGGCAAATAGATGGGGAAACAGTGGAAACAGTGTCAGACTGTATATTGGGGGGCTTCAAAATCACTGCAGATGGTGACTGCAGCCAGGAAATTAAAAGACGCTTACTCCTTGGAAGGAAAGTTATGACCAACCTAGATAGCATATTCAAAAGCAGAGACGTTACTTTGTTAACAAAGGTCTGTCTAGTCAAGGATATGGTTTTTCCAGTAGTCATGTCTGGATGTGAGAGTTGGACTATGAAGAAAGCTGAGCGCTGAAGAATTGATGCTTTGGAACTGTGGCATTGGAGAAGACTCTTGAGAGTCCCTTCGACTGCAAGAAGATCCAACCAGTCCATTCTAAAGGAGATTAGTCCTGGGTGTTCTTTGGAAGGAATGATGCTAAAGCTGAAACTCCAGTACTTTGGCCACCTCATGCGAAGAGTTGACTCATTGGAAAAGACTCTGATGCTGGGAGGGATTAGGGGCAGGAGGAGAAGGGGACGACTGAGGATGAGATGGCTGGACGGCATCACTGACTCGATGGACGTGGGTTTGAGTGAACTCCGGGAGTTGGTGATAGACAGGGAGGCCTCGTGTGCTGCGATTCACGGGGTTGCAAAGAGTCGGACACGACTGAGCGACTGAACTGAACTGAACTGAAATGAGTTACTACAGTTACAGAGAGGACCACATGGGATTGTCCCTTCTCTTATTTTCTGATCGACCATTCCCTCGCCATTGGTTGATTCCCCTCAGTGTACACATTCTATTGTAATATCTCCCTTGAAAAAGAATCCTTGATCTTACATCCTGCTCCAGTTTAAAGCTTATTTCTTTTCTCTACTATTCCAATGAAATTTTTCATCAGAATCATGAGTGAACTCCATCTTGCCTAGTCTGAAGGTCAGTTTTGAAGGTCCTCGCGTGGGACACAACATTTCAGCAGCATTTGACTCATCCTGGATTCCCTTGATCTGAAACACAATTCTTTCTTGTTTCTTTTCTTTCTCCACTGGCCACTCTTCCTTCGTCCCCTTTACAGACACTTCCTCACTGGACTGTCCCAGGGGTTAGTCTCTGGAACTTTTCTGTCCTTTTTTTCTGTGCTCCCTTGATGATTTCATTCAGTCTCATGAAAGCTACAGATATAAATACATGACAATGGCTCTCAAGTCAGTACCTCCTGCCCCAATGTTTCCCCTGGAATCCCCTAGAATCTGACTCTTTTTTCATATCTTTACTTGGCCTCTTAATCTGAATGCAGTCAGTCTTCATTATTTGAGAATTTGTCTATTTGCTAACATTTATCTGCGACCCCCCAAATCAATACCCATGGTGCCTTCTCAATCATTTGCACACATGTGCAAAGCTGCAAAAATTTGAGTCATTCAACATGCACGTTCCAACTAAGTTCAAACATGGCAATACTTTGCCTTCTTGCATCAACTCCCATAATGTAAATAAGCATCCTCTAGTAATCTCTTTAATACAACACTAAAAAAATTTGTGTCCTTTCCTTGTGATTTTCCTGTTTAAAATGATTCCTAAGCATTGTGCTGAAGCTCTGTCTAGCATTCCTCAGTGCAAAAAGGCTGTGATGTGCCTTATGGAGAAAATACATGTGTTACATAAGCTTCACTCAGGAATAAGTTATCATGCTGTTGGCAATGAGTTCAATGACAGTGAGTAAACAACACATACTAAGTAATATGTCTTTAAACAGAAGCATACATAAAAGAAAGTCCTATATTGCAGCTGACAAAAACATTGGTATCAGGGGACCCCTGGAAGTTATCCCTATATTTCCCCTAGGTGCAAAGGTTCAGTATTCATTAATTCAGGGTTCATGGTGACTTCGTAGAATATAACTATTGTGAATAAGCAGAATTGACTGTATATCCAAACCTTAAGTGTGAATTCCTTCCACCCCATTCTTAATCTCAGAAAATAACTTTATTGCTTTAGTTGCTCAGCCCAATCTTTGTTCATCTTTTCCTCTCACCTCCCACCTGCAATCAACCGGTCCTTTTATAGATTCCTTTGAAATTGCTCCACTTTTTACACCTTCACTCTTTCAAGCCTGGTCCAAATCGTGATCACCATGATGATGGTAATAACATCCTAATTGGTTACCCTGCTCTTATCCATGACCGTGCCCACCCTTCACATTCAGGTAAGTGACAGTGTGACACTCCTCCCCTGGGAACCTTCTCCGGTGACTTCTCATAGTATTCAGAGCAAAGGCCAGAGTCTTACCATGGCTTTCAGCCACGCTGTCCTCCCTGCTGATCTTCTAAAACATCATGAACTGCTCACCCCTTGACTTTTCACTTTCTTTTCTTCAAACATTCATCCTGCAAGGGTTCATGTGTCTCTCGCCTTTGTGTCTCTCCTCAAATGTCAGCTTATCAGAGAAAGCCCCCCTTGGTAGTACTCTATGTAGAATTGCAGCTCCCCCAACCTCTCTCCCTTTCCCTGGCCTTTTTTTTTTTTTTTTTTAATTTTCTTTATTTATTTATGGCTGCGCTAGGGCTTTGTTGCTGGGCACGGACTTTCTCCAGTTGTGGTGCGCGGGCTTCTCATCGCAGTGGCTTCCCTTGTTGAGGGGCACAGGCTCTAGGGTGCACAGACTTCAGTAGTTGTGGCTGTTGGGCTTTAGAGCACAGGCTTAGTATTTATGGTGCACTGGCTTAGCCCCCCTGCGACAGGTGGAATCTTCCCAGACCGGGGATGGAATCTGTGTCCCCTGCGTCGGCAGACACCGTCTTAACCATTGGAACACCAGGGAAGTCCCCTGCTTTATTTTTCTTCATATCAGTTTTCATTCAATATATTATCCATCTGTTTAATGTTTCCTCTCAATAGAATGTAAGTGTTTTGAGGGCAAGAACTTCACCTTGTATGTTCACTGCTGTTTCCCCAGTGCCTAAAACAGTACCTGACACAAAGTAGATACTAAATAAATTAGGATTCTGGGTGATTCTTTGATTTCTTTTATGTGAAACGGAGATAATGTTATTCTTATTTCATACTGTGATTTATCCTTGTGTGCTTGCATGCTCAGTTGCTTCAGTCATGTCTGACTCTTTGTGACCCCCATGGACTGTAGCTCACCAGGCTCCTCTGCCCAAGAGATTTTCCAGGCAAGAATACGGAACTGGGTTACCATGTCCTCCTCCAGGGGATCTTTCAGACCCGAGAATCGAACCCAAGTCTGCATTGCAGGCTGATTCTCTACTGACTGAGCCACCAGGGAAGACACGATTTATCCAGAACGATATTAAAATATACTTCTGACTGCTCCCCTTTCTGCTGGGCATGCCCCTGGGCCATCTTCAACAAGTTTGTTTAGCAAGGACTTCCCTGGCAGACCAGTGGTTAAGACTGTGTGCTTCCAGTGCAGGGGTGCATGTGGCTAAGACACCACATGCCTCAAGGCGAAAAAGCCAAAACATAAAATAGAAACAATATGGTCATAAATTCAATGTGTTCAGTCATTTCAGTCTTGTCTGACTCTTTGTGATGCCATGGACTGTAGGCTGCCCAGCTCCAGGGGATTTCCCAGGCAAGAACACTGGGATAGGTTGCCATTTCCTTCTCCAGGGAATCTTCCCAACCCAGGGATTGAACCCACATCTCCTGTGTCTCGTGCATTGCAGGCAGATTCTTTATCTGCTGAGCCACCGGGGAAGCCCTAAAAAACTCAATGAAGCCTTCTAAAGTAGCCCACATCAAAAAAATCTGGAAAAAAAAAAAAAACAACAGGCAGAATTCATCTATGAAGCTATCTGGCCCTGGGCTTTTGTTGGAAGATTTTTTATTACAGTTTCAATCTCCATGCTTGTGATTGGTCTGTTCTTATTTTCTATTTCTTCCTAATTCAGTTTCAGTTCAGTTCAGTTCAGTTCACTTCAGTCGCTCAGTCGTGTCCGACTCTTTGCAACCCCATGAATCACAGCACGCCAGGCCTCCCTGTTCATTACCAACTCCCGGAGTTCACCCAAACTCATGTGCATCGAGTCGATGATGCCATCCAGCCATCTCATCCTCTGTCGTCCCCTTTTCCTCCTACCCCCTCCCTCCTAGCATCAGGGTCTTTTCCAATGAGTTGACTGTTCTCATGAGGTGGCCAAAGTATTGGAGTTTCAGCCTCAGCATCAGTCCTTCCAATGAACACGCAGGACTGATCTCCTTCAGAATGGACTGGTTGGATCTCCTTGCAATCCAAGGGACTCTCAAGAGTCTTCTCCATCACCACAGTTCAAAATCATCAATTCCTCGGCGCTCAGCTTTCTTCACAGTCCAACTCTCACATCCATACATGACCACTGAAAAAACCATAGCCCATTTAGGAAGGTTATATTTTCCAAGAATTTGTCCATTTCTTCCAAGTTGTTCATTTTATTGGCATATAGTTGCTCATAGTAGTGTCTTATGATCCTTGGTATTTCTGTGTTATCTGTTGTAATTTCTCCTTTTTAATTTCTAATTTTACTGATTTTCATATTCTCTCTTTTTTCCTTGATGAGTCTGGCTAATGGTTTGTCAATTTTATCTTCTCAAAGAACCGGCTTTTAGTTTTATTGATCTTTGCTATAGTTGCTTTCATTCATTTTTCATTTATTTCTGCTCTGATCTTTATGATTTCTTTCCTTCTACTAACTTTGGTGTGTTTTGTTGTTGTTGTGTTGTTCTCTTTCTAGTTGCTTTAGATGTAAGGTTAGGTTGTTTATTTGATGTTTCCCTTGTTTCTTAAGGTAGACTGTATTGCTACAAACTTCCCTCCTAAGCACTGTTTTTACTGCATCCCTTAGGCTTTGAGTTGTGTTTTCATTGTCAATTGTTTCTATGCATATTTTTATTTTCTTTTTGATTTCTTCAGTGATCTATTGGTTATTCAGAAGTGTAGTATTTAGCCTCCATGTGTTGATGTTTTTCATAATTTTTTTCCTGCTGTTGATATCTTACAGCATTGTGATCAGAAAAGATGTTTGAAATGATTTCAAGTTTTTAAAATTTACCAAGGCTTGATTTGTGGAATCTAATTGAACTTAAAAGCTTTTTCACAACAAAGGAAACTATATGCAAGGTGAAAAGACAATCCTCAGGATGGGAGAAAACAATAGCAAATGAAGCAATTGATAAAGGATAAATCTCCAAAATATACGAGCAGCTCAATACCAGAAAAACAAGCAACCCGATCAAAACTTGGGCAGAAAACCTAAACAGACATTTTGCCAAGGAAGACTTGCAGCTGGTTAATAAAAACATAGAAATTTGCTCAACATCACTCATTATTAGAGATATGCAAATCAAAACTGCAATGAGATATCATTTCACACAGGTCAGAAGGGCCATCATCAAAAAGTCTACAAACAATAAATGCTAGAGAGGGTGTGGAGAAAAGGGAACCCTCTTACATTGCTGGTAGGAATGAAAATTTATACAGCCACTACAGAGAACAGTATGCAGATTCCTAAAAAACTAGGAATAAAACTACCATATGACCCAGCAATCCCACTACTGAGGAAACCATAATTGAAAAAGACACATGTACCCCAGTATTCCTTGCAACACTATTTACGATAGCTAGGACACTGAAGCAACCTAGATGTCCATCAGCAGATGAATGGATAGAGAAGCTGTGGTACACATATACAATGGAATATTGCTCAGCTAAAAAAGGGAACGTGTTTGAGTCAATTCTAATGAGGTAGATGAACCTAGAGCCTAATATACAGAGCAAAGTAAGTCAAAAAGATAAAGACAAATATCATGTGTTAATGCATATATATGGAATCTAGAAAGTAATACAAATGATCCTATGTGCAAGGCAGTAAAGCAAACACAGACATAAAGACCAGACTTTTAGACACAATGGGGGAAGGAGAGAGTGGGATGATTTGAGAGAATAGCATTGAAACACACACATCACCAGACGTAAAATAGCTAGCCAGTGGGAGTTTACTGTGTGACACAGGAAACCCAAAGCCAGTGCTCTGCGACAACCTAGATGAGTGGGAGGGGCAGGTGGGAGGGGCAGGTAGAAGGGGCCTACAAGAGGAAGAGGACATATGTATACCTATGGCCGATTCATGTCAATGTATGGCAAAAATCATCACAATAGTATAAAGCAATTCAGTTCAGTTCAGTTCAGTTCAGTTGCTCAGTCGTGTCCGACTCTTTGCAACCCCATGAATCGCAGCACACCAGGCCTCCCTGTCCATCATCATCTCCCGGAGTTCACTCAGACTCACGTCCATCGAGTCAGTGATGCCATCCAGCCATCTCATCCTGGGTCGTCCCCTTTTCCTCCTGCCCCCAATCCCTCCCAGCATCAGAGTCTTTTCCAATGAGTCAACTCTTTGCATGAGGTGGCCAAAGTACTGGAGTTTCAGCTTTAGCATCATTCCTTCCAAAGAA
>NIZD01019529.1:0-15881 GCA_003182575.1 Pseudois nayaur | reverse complement strand
GTTAGTACCAACTACATAGGAAGGGGCCTCTAGATCTTGAGAAATACAAGCCGGACCAAGGAACTATCCGAAAATGAACTGACCCCACAATACCCACAACAACACCAGAGAAAGTCCTAGATATATTCTTACTATTTTTTTTAATTTTTAAGTCCTCTATTACTCCTTTAATTTTCACTTTTATAACCTACCATTACTTTGCAGAAAAGAAAAGACCCTATTTTTTAAAGCAAACTTCATATATATATATATTTTTTAATAATTTTTGTAACTTTTTTTTCTTTTCTTTAATATTGTATTTTTGAAATTCCAAAATCTACTCTAGATTTTTAATCTTAGCTCTTTGGTATTTGTTATCAATTTTGTAACTTTAAGAACCCAGTCTTTAGTACCCATTTTTACTTGGAAGTGAGATTACTGGCTTGACTGCTCTCTCCTGCTTGGGACTCATCTTTTTCTCCACCATGTTGCCTCTGTCTCCTCTCTAGCCTCTCTCTTCTCTACCCAACTCTGTGAATCTCTGTGTGTTCCAGACGGTGGAGAACACTTAGGGAACTGATTACTGGCTGGATCTGTCTTTCTCCTTTTGATTCCCCCCTTTTATCCTCCTGGCCACCTCTGTCTCCTTCCTCCCTCTTCTCTTCTCTGTATAACTCCGTGAACATCTCTGAGCAGTCCAGTTGTGGAGTGCACATACAGAAGTGATTACTGGCTAGTTTGCTGTCACCTCTATTGATTCCACTTCATCTCATTCTGGTCACCTCTGTCTCCTTCCTCCCTCTTCTCTTCTCTGTATAACTCTGTGAACATCTCTGAGCAGTCCAGTTGTGGAGTGCATATAAAGAAGTAATTACTGGCTAGCTTTCTCTCTTCTCTATTGATCCACCTCATCTCATTCAGGTCATCTCTAATTCCCTCCTCCCTCTTCTCTTCTCCATGTAACTCTGTGAACCTCTCTGGGTGTCCCTCACTGTGGAGAAACTTTTCATCTTTAACCTAGATGTTTTATCAATGGTGCTGTATAGAAGGAGAAGTCTTGAGACTACTGTAAAAATAAGACTGAAAACCAGAAGCAGGAGGCTTAAGTCCAAATCCTGAGAACACCAGAGAACTCCTGACTCCAGGGAACATTAATTGACAGGAGCTCATCAAACGCCTCCATACCTACACTGAAACCAAGCACCACCCAAGGGCCAACAAGTTCCAGAGCAAGACATACCACGCAAATTCTCCAGCAACACAGGAACACAGCCCTGAGCTTCAATATACAGGCTGCCCAAAGTTACTCCAAAACCATTGACATCTCATAACTCATTACTGGACACTTCATTGCACTCCAGAGAGAAGAAATCCAGCTCCACCCACCAGAACACCGACACAAGCTTCCCTAACCAAGAAACCTTGACAAGCCACCTGTACAACCCCACCCACAGCGAGGAAACTCCACAATAAAGAGAACTCCACAAACTGCCAGAATACAGAAAGGCCACCCCAAACTCAGCAATATAAACAAGATGAAGAGACAGAGGAATACCCAGCAGGTAAAGGAACAGGATAAATGCCCACCAAACCAAACAAAAGAGGAAGAGATAGGGAATCTACCTGATAAAGAATTCTGAATAATGATAGTGAAAATGATCCAAAATCTTGAAATCAAAATGGAATCACAGATAAATAGCCTGGAGACAAGGATTGAGAAGATGCAAGAAAGGTTTAACAAGGACCTAGAAGAAATAAAAAAGAGTCAATATATAATGAATAATGCAATAAATGAGATCAAAAACACTCTGGAGGCAACAAATAGTAGAATAACGGAGGCAGAAGATAGGATTAGTGAAGTAGAAGATAGAATGGTAGAAATAAATGAATCAGAGAGGAAAAAAGAAAAACGAATTAAAAGAAATGAGGACAATCTCAGAGACCTCCAGGACAATATGAAACGCTCCAACATTCGAATTATAGGAGTCCCAGAAGAAGAAGACAGAAAGAAAGATCATGAGAAAATCCTTGAGGAGATAATAGTTGAAAACTTCCCTAAAATGGGGAAGGAAATAATCACCCAAGTCCAAGAAACACAGAGAGTTCCAAATAGGATAAACCCAAGGCGAAACACCCCAAGACACATATTAATCAAATTAACAAAGATCAAACACAAAGAACAAATATTAAAAGCAGCAAGGGAAAAACAACAAATAACACACAAGGGGATTCCCATAAGGATAACAGCTGATCTTTCAATAGAAACTCTTCAGGCCAGGAGGGAATGGCAAGACATACTTAAAGTGATGAAAGACAATAACCTACAGCCCAGATTACTGTACCCAGCAAGGATCTCATTCAAATACGAAGGAGAAATCAAAAGCTTTACAGACAAGCAAAAGCTGAGAGAATTCAGCACCACCAAACCAGCTCTCCAACAAATTCTAAAGGATATTCTCTAGACAGGAAACACGAAAAGGGTGTATAAACCCGAACCCAAAACAATAAAGTAAATGGTAACGGGATCATACTTATCAATAATTACCTTAAACGTAAATGGGTTGAACGCCCCAACCAAAAGACAAAGACTGGCCGAATGGATACAAAAACAAGACCCCTCTATATGCTGCTTACAAGAGACCCACCTCAAAACAAGGGACACATACAGACTGAAAGTGAAGGGCTGGAAAAAGATATACCACGCAAATAGAGACCAAAAGAAAGCAGGAGTGGCAATACTCATATCTGATAAAATAGACTTTAAAACAAAGGCTGTGAAAAGAGACAAAGAAGGCCACTACATAATGATCAAAGGAACAATCCAAGAAGAAGATATAACAATTATAAATATATATGCACCCAATATAGGAGCACCGCAATATGTAAGACAAATGCTAACAAGTATGAAAGGGGAAATCAACAATAACACAATAATAGTGGGAGACTTTAATACCCCACTCACACCTATGGACAGATCAACTAAACAGAAAATTAACAAAGAAACGCAAACTTTAAATGATACATTAGATCAGTTAGACCTAATTGATATCTATAGGACATTTCACCCCAAAACAATGAATTTCACCTTTTTTTCAAGTGCTCATGGAACCTTCTCCAGGATAGATCACATCCTGGGCCATAAATCTAAACTTGATAAATTCAAAAAAATCGAAATCATTCCAAGCATCTTTTCTGACCATAATGCATTAAGATTAGATCTCAATTACAGGAGAAAAACTATTAAAAATTCCAACATATGGAGGTTGAACAACACACTTCTGAATAACCAACAAATCACAGAAGAAATCAAAAAAGAAATCAAAATATGCATAGAAACTAATGAAAATGAAAACACAACAACCCAAAACCTGTGGGACACTATAAAAGCAGTGCTAAGAGGAAAGTTCATAGCAATACAGGCATACCTCAAGAAACAAGAAAAAAGTCAAATAAATAACCTAACTCTGCAACTAAAGCAACTAGAAAAGGAAGAGTTGGAGAACCCCAGAGTTAGTAGAAGGAAAGAAATCTTAAAAATTAGGGCAGAAATAAATGCAAAAGAAACAAAAGAGACCATAGCAAAAATCAACAAAGCCAAAAGCTGGTTCTTTGAAAGGATAAATAAAATTGACAAACCATTAGCCAGACTCATCAAGAAGCAAAGAGAGAAAAATCAAATCAATAAAATTAGAAATGAAAATGGAGAGATCACAACAGACAACACAGAAATACAAAGGATCATAAGAGACTACTATCAGCAGTTGTATGCCAATAAAATGGACAACGTGGAAGAAATGGACAAATTCTTAGAAAAGTACAATTTTCCAAAACTGAACCAGGAAGAAATAGAAAATCTTAACAGACCCATCACAAGCACGGAAATTGAAACTGTAATCAGAAATCTTCCAGCAAACAAAAGCCCAGGTCCAGACGGCTTCACAGCTGAATTCTACCAAAAATTTCGAGAAGAGCTAACACCTATCCTCCTCAAACTCTTCCAGAAAATTGCAGAGGAAGGTAAACTTCCAAACTCATTCTATGAGGCCACCATCACCCTAATACCAAAACCTGACAAAGATGTCACAAAAAAAGAAAACTACAGGCCAATATCACTGATGAACATAGATGCAAAAATCCTCAACAAAATTCTAGCAATCAGAATCCAACAACACATTAAAAAGATCATACACCATGACCAAGTGGGCTTTATCCCAGGGATGCAAGGATTCTTCAATATCCGCAAATCAATCAATGTAATTCACCACATTAACAAATTGAAAAATAAAAACCATATGATTATCTCAATAGATGCAGAGAAGGCCTTTGACAAAATTCAACATCCATTTATGATAAAAACTCTCCAGAAAGCAGGAATAGAAGGAACATACCTCAACATAATAAAAGCTATATATGACAAACCCACAGCAAACATTATCCTCAATGGTGAAAAATTGAAAGCATTTCCCCTAAAGTCAGGAACAAGACAAGGGTGTCCACTTTCACCGCTACTATTCAACATAGTTCTGGAAGTTTTGGCCACAGCAATCAGAGCAGAAAAAGAAATAAAAGGAATCCAAATTGGAAAAGAAGAAGTAAAACTCTCACTGTTTGCAGATGACATGATCCTCTACATGGAAAACCCTAAAGACTCCACCAGAAAATTACTAGAGCTAATCAATGAATATAGTAAAGTTGCAGGATATAAAATCAACACACAGAAATCCCTTGCATTCCTATACACGAATAATGAGAAAGTAGAAAAAGAAATTAAGGAAACAATTCCATTCACCATTGCAACGAAAAGAATAAAATACTTAGGAATATATCTACCTAAAGAAACTAAAGACCTATATATAGAAAACTATAAAACACTGATGAAAGAAATCAAAGAGGACACTAATAGATGGAGAAATATACCATGTTCATGGATCGGAAGAATCAATATAGTGAAAATGAGTATACTACCCAAAGCAATTTACAAATTCAATGCAATCCCTGTCAAGCTACCAGCCACATTTTTCACAGAACTAGAACAAATAATTTCAAGATTTGTATGGAAATACAAAAAACCTCGAATAGCCAAAGCAATCTTGAGAAAGAAGAATGGAACTGGAGGAATCAACTTGCCTGACTTCAGGCTCTACTACAAAGCCACAGTCATCAAGACAGTATGGTACTGGCACAAAGACAGACATATAGATCAATGGAACAAAATAGAAAGCCCAGAGATAAATCCACACACATATGGACACCTTATCTTTGACAAAGGAGGCAAGAATATACAATGGAGTAAAGACAATCTCTTTAACAAGTGGTGCTGGGAAAACTGGTCAACCACTTGTAAAAGAATGAAACTAGATCACTTTCTAACACCGCACACAAAAATAAACTCAAAATGGATTAAAGATCTAAATGTAAGATCAGAAACTATAAAACTCCTAGAGGAGAACATAGGCAAAACACTCTCAGACATAAATCACAGCAGGATCCTCTATGATCCACCTCCCAGAATTCTGGAAATAAAAGCAAAAATAAACAAATGGGATCTAATTAAAATTAAAAGCTTCTGCACAACAAAGGAAAATATAAGCAAGGTGAAAAGACAGCCTTCTGAATGGGAGAAAATAATAGCAAATGAAGCAACTGACAAACAACTAATCTCAAAAATATACAAGCAACTTATGCAGCTCAATTCCAGAAAAATAAACGACCCAATCAAAAAATGGGCCAAAGAACTAAATAGACATTTCTCCAAAGAAGACATACAGATGGCTAACAAACACATGAAAAGATGCTCAACATCACTCATCAGAGAAATGCAAATCAGAACCACAGTGAGGTACCATTTCATGCCAGTCACAATGGCCGTGATCCAAAAGTCTACAAGCAATAAATTCTGGAGAGGGTGTGGAGAAAAGGGAAGCCTCTTACACTGTTGGTGGGAATGCAAACTAGTACAGCCACTATGGAGAACAGTGTGGAGAGTCCTTAAAAAACTGGAAATAGAACTGCCTTATGACCCAGCAATCCCACTGCTGGGCATAGACACTGAGGAAATCAGAATTGAAAGAGACACGTGTACCCCAATGTTCATCACAGCATTGTTTATAATAGCCAGGACATGGAAGCAACCTAGATGTCCATCAGCAGACGAATGGATAAGAAAACGGAGGTACATATACACAATGGAGTATTTCTCAGCCATTAAAAAGAATATATTTATATTTGAATCAGTCCAAATGAGGTGGATGAAAATGGAGCCTATTATACAGAGTGAAGTAAGCCAGAAAGAAAAACACCAATACAGTATACTAATGCATATATATGGAATTTAAAAAGATGGCAATGATAACCCTGTATGTGAGACAGCAAAAGAGACAACGATGTATAGAACAGTCTTTTGGACTCTGTGGGAGAGGGAAAGGGTGGGATGATTTGGGAGAATGGCATTGAAACATGTATAATATCATATATGAAACGAATTGTCGGTCCAGGTTCGATGCATGATACAGGATGCTTGGGACTGATGCCCTGGGACAACCCAGAGGGATGGTACGGGGAGGGAAGAGTGAGAGGGGTTTCGGATGTGGAAAACATGTATACCTGTGGCAGATTCATGTTGATGTATGGCAAAACCAATAAAATATTGTAAAGTAATTAACCTCCAGTTAAAATAATTAAATTTATATTTTTGTAAAAGTAAAAAAAAAAATGAAAAAAAATTTAGTTATAGTGACATCTTATAGTGACATCAAGTTATAGTGAACTTTAGCTTTTTTTATTTTTCACTTTGAACTTAACATGCACTTTGCCATATCAAATTCCTAAAACATTTCTCTAATTATATAATTTTTCTTTAAATTTTTTAACAATTTTCACATTGGCTACTGATGGGACTACAAAATCCTTCATCTGAGTTTCCAAGGATTACCTATAGTCATCCTTCCAACTCTCCTGTGGTCAAGTACATATGGCAGATTCAAGTACTCATTTCATAAAATTAATATGTCATTGTAAGTTTCTCTTTCTTAATCATATGTATCATAAATAAATTAATTCATGGATATGTGCATACACACTTTTAGATTTTGGTGATAAAAAGTACATTCAATTCAGTTCAGTCACTCAGTCGTGTACAAATTTTTGTGACCCCATGAACTGCAGTACGCCAGGCCTCCCTGTCCATCACCAACTCCCAGAGGCCACCCAAATCCATGTCCACTGTGTCGGTGATGCCATTCAACCATCTCTTCCTCTTTCATCCCCTTCTCCTCCTTCCCTCAATCTTTCCCATCATCAAGGTCTTTTCAAATGAATCAGCTTTCTGCATTAGGTGGCCAAAGTATTGGAGTTTCAGTTTCAACGTCAGTCCCTCCGATGAACATCCAGGACTGATCTCCTTTAGGATGGACTGGTTGGATCTCCTTGCAGTCCAAGGGACTCTCATGAGTCTTCTCCAACACCACAGTTCAAAAGCACAGTTCAAAAAAGTGCGTTCCTGAAAGCAAATTTAAAGTATTTTAAATGAAAATTGCAAATGAGTGGAGAATTCAAGAGGCCAATAATGATAAAGATGTATGAAAGTGAANCAAGTTATAGTGAACTTTAGCTTTTTTTATTTTTCACTTTGAACTTAACATGCACTTTGCCATATCAAATTCCTAAAACATTTCTCTAATTATATAATTTTTCTTTAAATTTTTTAACAATTTTCACATTGGCTACTGATGGGACTACAAAATCCTTCATCTGACTTTCCAAGGATTAGCTATAGTCATCCTTCCAACTCTCCTGTGGTCAAGTACATATGGCAGATTCAAGTACTCATTTCATAAAATTAATATGTCATTGTAAGTTTCTCTTTCTTAATCATATGTATCATAAATAAATTAATTCATGGATATGTGCATACACACTTTTAGATTTTGGTGATAAAAAGTACATTCAATTCAGTTCAGTCACTCAGTCGTGTACAAATTTTTGTGACCCCATGAACTGCAGTACGCCAGGCCTCCCTGTCCATCACCAACTCCCAGAGGCCACCCAAATCCATGTCCACTGTGTCGGTGTTGCCATTCAACCATCTCTTCCTCTTTCATCCCCTTCTCCTCCTTCCCTCAATCTTTCCCATCATCAGGGTCTTTTCAAATGAATCAGCTTTCTGCATTAGGTGGCCAAAGTATTGGAGTTTCAGTTTCAACGTCAGTCCCTCCGATGAACATCCAGGACTGATCTCCTTTAGGATGGACTGGTTGGATCTCCTTGCAGTCCAAGGGACTCTCATGAGTCTTCTCCAACACCACAGTTCAAAAGCACAGTTCAAAAAAGTGCGTTCCTGAAAGCAAATTTAAAGTATTTTAAATGAAAATTGCAAATGAGTGGAGAATTCAAGAGGCCAATAATGATAAAGATGTATGAAAGTGAAAGTTGGTCAGTCATGAGCAACTCAGCATTCAGCAACTGATGTTGAAACTCCAATACTTTGGCCACCTGATGCGAAGAACTGACTCATTAGAAAAGACCCTGATGCTGGGAAAGATTGAGGGCAGGAGGAGAAGGGGACGACAGAGGATGAGATAGTTGGATGACATCACCAACTCAATGGACAAGAGTTTGAATAAATCCTGGGAGTTGGTGATGGACAGGGAGGCCTGGTATGCTGCAGTCCATGGGGTCACAAAGAGTTGGACACAACTGAGCAACTGAACTGAACTGAAAGAGGGACAAATACATGAATAATAATATGATAAAGCCAGTATTTATGTGCTAAGTCACTTCAATCATGCCCACCTTTTTGTGACCTTATGGACCATAACCTGCCAAGCTCCTCTGTCAATGGGATTCTCCTGGCAACAATACTGGAATGAGTTGCCATGTGGATTCCGTCCAGAAAATCTTCCCAATGCAGGGATCAAACCCGCATCCGTTATGCCTCCTCAACTGGCAAGTGAGTTTATTACCAAAATGCCATCTACAGTAAAATATTCATTGTAGAATGTAGGCTGCATATTGTTACCTGTGAGGTTGCTATAAATGTTTTCCAGTTTTTCTATGTTTGACCACTTTCACAATAAAATGTTAGAAAAAGCAGTACTTCTGTAATCTATAGAGAACATTAATGATTGTAATTCAGTTGCTTCAAAGGAAGAAAATTCTTCTTATACATAGAATCCATGTGGCAAAAAAATTTTAGGAAAAGATGGGTTTATATGAAGTTTATTTGAATGAAACTGATTTTAAAATCTTCATTATCAAGAACAATAATCTGAGTTCTATCTGTAGGTTTTTGGACCAGGACTATACTATCTGTCCCAGCAACAGCCAATTCATAGGCCAGTCATGAAGCTTGGATGACAATGGAGGAGAAGAGGCAGCAGTCAGCCTTTCTCTGATAAATTTTGTTGGAAACCACGACAAAACAGCTGAAGATAATGCATTAGCATGGGGGTAGATTTAAAGTAAAGAAAAATCCAAGGACAGTCCATGGCAGCGAACAGCCAGACCTTCCATGGGGGAGCTTACAGTTTCAACATGGAAAACATAATCATTAAATATACTAACTACATAAATACAGTGACAGGTAGTGTTCAGTGAGATGAGAGAAAATTGAAGCTTTTATATAAGAGTAAAATTTTTTGTTGCTGCTATTTTTCAGTCTCCAAGTTGTCTGACTCTTCACAACCCCATGGACTGCAGCATGCCAGGCGTTTCTGTCCCTCACCATTTCCTGGAGTTTTCTCAAGTTCATGTCCATTGAATTTGTGATGTCATCAACTATCTCATTCTGTCACCCTGTTCTTTCCCAGCATCAGCGTCTTTTCCAATGAGTCAGTTCGCATCAGATGCTCAAAGTATTGGAGCTTCAGTATCAGTTCTTCCAAAGAGCATTTAGTGTTGATTTCCTTTAAGATTAACTGGTTTGATCTCCTTGCTGTCCAAGGGACATTCAAGAGTAAAACAGAGAACATCAAATTAGATTAGGACTTCAAAAGAGGTTTCAATGAAAAAATAATTTGCCCCTAGACTCTGCTAGTGGGTAATTTAGGGGATCAAATTTCTCCTGCTGCTCATTTGTGCCAAAAGCAGTGGATAACTCTGGGACTTTTTGTCTCCACCTTCTCATCTCCACTTCATATTTTTCTCACTGGACCAAGTTTTCAACAACCCACCCAAGTTTCAGAATTACTTAAATATATACTGTACAATAAATTTATAAAGCAACTAGGCACAAAACTACTGATCAAATTGTTTTTTCTAATACAATTGGAATTTTCAATTCTTTCTGTATCCAAGTTTTGCTTAAGTTCCTGTGTCCACGTAGTATGAATTAATAAGAATATTGGGATAGTTGCATTCGTTAAAGCTAAGAAATGGGGCTGAATCATTTTTATGTTGACGGCTTTAAAAAGCTCCAACTATCTAAATACTTAAAGACACAACTTTTAAGTGTTTGAAATGTTTTCTTTTGAGGAGCGGACATGCATCATAAATGTTAAGACTGATATCCTTGTATTTGCATAATGTGCTAAAAAACACTCCTAAAACCACATCACCCGAACATAATGTAATACATGCTTTGTAAACGACTTTTTACAGACGCATTTAGTTTTTGTTACACCCTTTGGGGAGTTAACTGAGAAAGTGTTCATGTAACACTCTCAAATGTTTGGGATGCATTTTTTAGAAATTAATATCTTATTGGCATATGTGTCCTATTACCTCATATGCTTTTTTGCCTGAAACTTCATGATATTTTCAGGGGGAAAAACAGGAAAGAGTAGCCTATCAGCTATGTAAAAGCAAACTGCTTAGTGTTATGAATTTAGGCAAGAACTCTCACAGCATGTCTTAAGAGTGAACTGCATCCCAAAGGAACAAAATACTTGCTGGATTCAAACAATATGGTGAAGGGTAGGGTGGACTAGGAAATAAAAACCAATGACTTTGTCATATTGAAAATACTGAATAAAAGTCAGAAATATAAAGACAAAGAGGAGAAGGGTTTCTTGAGCTCTTTCTGTCAGTGAAATCTATGCATTCCAACATTTTTTTTCTTCTGACAGCAAATATTTTTGCACTACACGTTACAGAGCCAGAGGAGAAGATAACTAACTCTTTATATGTGCAAATTCCTAAAACATGGATCAAGTCCAGTCCTTCTTTGTGAGGCTTTTGTTATCATGAAAGGATTTCAACTCACTTGTATTCCTCTTGCAATAAAAGTAACTTTTGTGAACTCTCTTTCCTCTCCTCTGGAGGAATGTGCACAGTTTAGTATATCTTGCAAAATCACGTATGTGTATTGGTAGACATATTTCCCTTTAAATTTGCCATATGCTGATAGCTTGCTCTCTTGGCATCAAATAAAAATAGAAACAGATTTCAATCTGAACTTCAATACAGTTGGCTAGAAAACTGAAATACAACTGAATTTAATTAAGCACAAAGGCAATGATTGGAAGACATTTTAGACATGGAGGTTAAATACATCCAGCTATTATAATTCTCAGCTCATGTGAATAACAGCTATTACAATTATTAACTAATAGCTGTAAAATCAGGAACATGAATGATTCAAGTCATTTTCTCCAACATACAATGTATGAAAGAAAAATTTGGCAGTCTCTGATTGGTAATTGACCATTAGCAAACGACAGAATAAAAGAGGAATCTAAACTTTCACAAAGACAATTAAAAAGATAATCAAGATTACAGAAAAACAATAAAAATCAATGTTTACAAAGTATTTTTGAAAGCAAAGTCTCAATTTTCGAACAAAAATAAAAATTCATATTGTTCCCTACTTCAGATACTAAATAGATACTAAATATTTTTAATACTTTTTAAATATCTCAATAGAAAAAGAGCAAGTTCATTAGAGATGCTGAAGTTGGTGATGGACAGGGAAGCCTGGCATGTTACAGTCCATGGGGTCACAAAGAGTTGGCCATGACTGAGCAACTGAACTGAACAACTTCACCAAGTCTTGGTGACTGGATGTGTTAATACTTCTTGTGGCAGGATGGAGAAAGAGGCTCCAGATGAAACCAGTATTATGATTTTTACTAAATGATGTTTCAAACCTGGGAGGAAAATGGGGTTATTAGATAGCACGCCCTAGTTTTTACCTCCAACAAGTTTATGTAGATTTTTAAATTCCAAGACAGAGTCAGAAAAACAGACAGAAACAAGAGGAATGTGGCAATGACTTTTAACAGTGCTTAGCCACTGAAGATTTCCTGACTTGGAGTGAAAGACAGTTTATAATCCTCCAACAACTCGTTGGACTTCTGATTAGGCCAGTGATGTGCTCTAACAGTCTTAAATGGCTTATGAAAATTAAATACTGTGGAATTTTTCAAGTCAGTTGGTAGCTTGAAAAAGGCCATGGTAGATGTATTTATACCATAGAAATTGTGAAATACTAAAAATTAGGGTCTTTTCTTTTGTAGAGATACAATTTGTTACCAAACCACACCTGTGTACCTTGAAGAGTAGTCTGAAGAGTAATGTGGACACCTCCATTCTTAACACAGAGCTAAACTATTGACTTTTCATTACATTTAAGGGGGTCACTACTTTTTGTGATGCAGGTAAAACTTTCCAACAATAGCTAATGAGCACACTTGTTGAGTTTTCAATCACTGTTTAAGAAGTCTACGTAACCAATAATAGTCATAAAAGTGGCCATCCTTATCTTGTTCCTGATCTTAGAGGAAAGGCTGTCAGTTTTTCACCATTGGGAATGATGTTTGCTGTGGGTTTGTTGTATATGGCCTTTATCACTTTGAGATAGGTTCAACAGAGGACAAGATGGTTGGATAGCATTACTGATTCAATAGACATGAGTCTGAGCAAGCTCTGGGAGATAGTGAAGGACAGGGAAGCCTATTGTACTGCTGTCCACGGGGTAGCAAAAAGTTTGACATGACTTCTCGACTAAACAAGATTCCCTCTATGCCCTCTTTCTGGAGAGTTTATAAAAACTGGGCGTTGAATTTTGTCAAAAGTTTTTTTTTTTTTTTCCCCTGTGTCTTTTTAGATGATCATACGGTTTTTATTCTTTAATTTGCTAATATGATGTATTACATTGATTGCTTTGCATATATTGAATCTGGCAACCCTGGGATAAATACCACTCAATCATGGTGCATGATCCTTTTGATGTGTTGTTGGATTCTCTTTGCTAATGTTTTGCTGAGGATTTTTGTGCCTATGTTCAGCAATAATCTTGGTCTGCAATTTTCTTTTTAGTGATATCTTTCTTTAGTTTTGGCATCAGGGTGATGGTGGCCTTATAGAGTTAGTTTGAGAGTTTTCCTCCCTCTGCAATTTTATGGAAGAATTTGAGAAGGATAGATGCTAGTTCTTCTCTAAATGCTTGATAGAAATCACCTGTGAAGCCATCTGGTCCTGGACTTTGGTTTGGTGGAAAAATTTTGATCACAGTTGCACTTTCATTACTTGTGCTTGGTCTATTTATATTTTCTATTTCTTTCTGGTTCAGTCTTAAAAGGTTGTACTTTTCTAAAGAGTTGTCCGTTTCTTCCATATTGTCCATTTTACTGTCATAGAGTTGTGTGTAGTACTCTCTTATAATCCGCTGTATTTCTTCAGTGTCAGTTGCAACTTTTCCTTCTCTAATTTCATCGACTTGAGTCCTCTCTTGTTTTCTTGATAAGTCTTGCTAAAGGTTTATCAATTTTGTGTATCTTCTCAAAGAACCATCTTTTAGTTTTATTGATCTTTGCTATTCCTTTCTTCATTTCCATTTCACTTGTTTCTGCTCAGATCTTTATGATTTCCTTTCTTCTACTAACTTTGGGTTTTGTTTATTCTTCTTTTCCTAGTTGCTTTAGGTATAAGATTTCTTGCCTCTTGAGGTGGGATTGTATTGCTATAAACTTTCCTCTTAGAACTGCTTTTGTTGCATCCCATAGGTTTCAGGTCATCATGGTTTCCTTGTCACTTGTTTCTAGGTATTTTTTGATTTCCTCTTTGATTTCTTCAGTGATCCATTGGCTATTTAGTACATACTGTTTAGCCTCCATGTGTTTGGCTTTTTTTATAGTTTTTTTTTTTAATATTTTTCTAAAATTTATTATTTTTTAAAATTGATTAATTTTTTTTAACTGGATGCTAATTACTTTACAATATCATGGTGGGTTTTGACATACGTTGACATGAAACCAGCCATGGTGCAGTTTTTGTCTTAAAATTGATTTCAGTATCATAGCACTGATGTGATATGATGATATAAGAAAATTTCAATTTTCTTAAATTTACTGAAGTTTGATTTGTGACCCAAGATGTGATCTATCCTGGAGAATGTTCTGTGTATGCTTGAGAAGAAAGTATATTTTGCTGCTTTTGGATGGAATGTCTATAAATGTCAGTTAAGTCTATTTGGTCTAATGTAATATTTAAAGCTTATGTTTCCTTATTAATTTTCTCTCTGAAGTGTCTGTCTATTGGTGTAAGTGGGGTGTTAAAGTCCTCCACTAATACTGAGTTATTGTTGATTTTCCCTATTATGGCTGTTAGCATTTGCTTTATGTACTGTGGTGCTCCTATGTTGGGTGCATAAATATTTACAATTGCTCTATCTTCTTCTTGGATTGATCCTTTGATCACTATATAGTGTCTTTCATTGTCTCTCGTAACAGCCTTTTATTTCAAAGTCTATTTTATCTGATACGAGTGTTGCTAGTCCAGCTTTGTTTTGATTTCCATTCACATGGAATATCTTTTTCCAACTCCTCACTTTCAGTCTGTATGTGTTGCTAGGTTTGAAGTGGATTTCTTATAGACAGAATATATACAACACTATTATTCAGCATAGTTTGGAAGTTCTAGCCACAGCAATCAAAGAAGATAAAGAAATACAAGGAATTCAAATTGGAAAAGAAGTAAAACTGTCACTGTTTGCAGATGACATGACACTATACATAGAAAATCCTAAAGATACCACCAGAAAACTACCAGGGCTAATTAATGAATTTAGTAAAGTTGTGGGATACAAAATTAATACACAGAAATTTCTTGCATTCCTGTACACTAACGATGGAGGATCAGAAGAGATATTAAGGAAACAATCTCATTCACCATTGCAACAAAAAGAATAAAATATCTAGGAATAAATCTAGCTGTACTCAGAAAACAAAAGGATACTGATGAAATCAGACAACACAAACAGATGGAGAGACATACCATGTTCTTGGATTGGGAGAATCAATACTGTGAAAATGACTAAACTACCCAAAGCAATCTACAGATTCAATACAATCCCAATCAAATTACCAATGCAATTTGTCACAGAACTAGAACAACAACAACAAAAATCTTAAAATTTGTATTGAGACACAAAAGACCTCAAATAGTCAAAGCAGTCTTGCGAAAGAAAAATTAAACTGGAGGAATCATACCCTCTGACTTCAGACTACACGATAAAGCTACAGTAATCAGGCAATATGCTAGTGGCACAAAAACAAAAGTATAAATAAATGGAAGAGGATAGAAAGCCCAGAGGTAAACCCATACACCTATGGTTGCCTTATCTATGATGAAAGAGGCAAGAATACACAATGGAGAAAAAACAATCTCTTCAATAAGTAGTGCTGGGAAAACTGAAAGTGACATATATATATATAAAATTGGAAAACTCCCTAACACCATACACAAAAATATACTTGAAATGAATTAAAGATCTAAATATAAGACTGGACACTATAAAATTCTTAGAGGAAAGCATGTGGAAAATACTCTGACATAAATCACAATGAGATCTTTTTCAGCCCACCTTCTAGAGTAATGAAAATAAAAACAAAAATAAAAAAAGTGGGACCTAATTGAACTAAAAAGTTTTGCAGAGCAAAGGAAATGATTAAAAAAAAAAAAAAAAA
>NIZD01019528.1:0-21335 GCA_003182575.1 Pseudois nayaur | reverse complement strand
TGCCCTCCAAGAGTCTATTTCCCAGTCCTGTGTAACTTCCAGCAGCTCTATGGTGGGGTTAATGGCGACCTCCTCCAAGAGGGCTTATGCCATACCCAAGTCTGCTGCATCCAGTGCCCCTGCCCCTGCAGCAGACCGCCGCTGGCTGTACCTCCACAGGAGATGCTCAGACACAGTTCTGTCTCAGTCTCTGTGGGGTCCCTGGGTCCTGGTGCGCACAAGGTTTGTTTGATCCCTCTGAGTGTCCCTGGTGGGAATGGGGTTTGATGCTGAACGTGAATTCGCCCCTCCTACCATCTTGCTGGGGCTTTTCCTTTGCCCTTGGATGTGGGGTATTTCCTCACAGCCACTCCAGTGCTTACCGTCTTACTGGGGTTTCACTGACCTTGGACGTGGGGTATCCCCACATGGCTGGTCCAGCGAAGCACAGCTGCCGCTCCTGACCTTGGACATGGGGTATCTGATTTGCCTAATTTGTTTTCCTTCCCAGAGATCATAGTTCTATGCTACCTTTTGTCTGTTGTCTGAAAACAGATTTTTCCCTCCTATATTTTGTTCATTTTTCTAGTTGCTTTTGGCAACAGGGTAATTCAGACCCTGTTAATCCCTCTTGTCTAGATAATAGCTGTTTTAAGGCCATGGTCTGCTAATACCATCTTTTGCCATTTTCCATCTGTTTACATCAACTAATTTGGATGCTCGTGGATCACTTTTCCTGTATCTTTACATGTCTGATATATATATTTTTAAACTGAATGCTGGACATTGTGGATTTTACTTTGTTGAATGTTAAATTTTGTTGTCTTCCTTTAGAGAGCGTTGGATTTGTTTTGGCAGGCTCTTAAATTACTTGAATATTAACTAATACTTTCAAGATTGTTTTTAAGCTTTGGTAGGGCAGATCTTAAGTAGCCTTTCCTGTAAGACTAGTTTAGCCTCACCCCTAAGTTGTGACCCTTCCAGATTCTCTATTAAATGCCCAGTCCAGGGTGTTCTACACTGAAGAGTTTCTTAATAAGGGTGAAAGAAGAGAGTGAAAAAGCTGACTTAAAACTCAACTTAAAAAAAACTGAGATCATGGCATCCAGTCCCATCACTTCATGACAAATAGAGGGGGAAAAATGGAAACAATGGCAGATTTTATTTTATTTGGTTCCAAAATCACTGTGAACAGTGACTGCAGCCATGAAATTCAAAGACGCTTGCTCCTTGGAAGGAAAACTGTGACAAATCTAGACAGCACATTAAAAGGCAAAGACAACACTTTTCCAACGAAGGTCCGAATAATCAAAGCTATGGTTTTTCCTGTAGTCATGTATGGATGTGAGATGTGGACCGTAAAGAAGGCTGAGTGCTAAAGAATTGATGCTTTCAAACTGTTGTATTGGAGAAGACTCTTGAGAGTCCCTTGGACTGCAAGGAGACCAAAGCAGTCAATCCTCAAGGCAATCAACCCTGAATATTCATTGGAAGGACTGATGGTGAAGCTCCAATACTTTGGCCACCTAATGCAAAGAGCTTACTCATTGGAAAAGACCCTGATGCTGGGAAAGGTTGGAGGCAAAAGGAGAAGAGGGTGGCAGAAGATGAGATGGTTAGATAACATCACTGACTCAACGGACATGAATCTGAGCAAACTCCAGGAGATGATAAAGGACAGGAAAGCCTGGTGTGCTATAGTCCACGGGGTCGCACAGTCGGCCATGACTTAGCAACTAAACAATGAACCACCAGGGTGTTCACTAAGAACTTTTTACTTTCACAGGCTCAAACTTTGTCCCTAGTTTTGGCACATTTGTTACCAGCTGACCTTGACTCATTTTCTTTGTTTTTGGCATGTGAGAATTTCTCTTTCTTACCTACAAGTTCAGCTATAAATTGCAAAAATAATTTTTTATTCTATTTTATCCAGAAGATTTTCCTCTTAGCTTAATCAGCAATTTTACTAGAACCTGAAACATTCCGTACATTCTTTTCAAAACTGATCGCAATAACCTCCTCTGTAAGATCTTTCAGTGGAGGTAAAGACCTAGATTATGTTGATACCTGGGTTACCAGGCTTTGTTTTGTAAGTTGTATGTGTTTTCAACTGTGTCTCTTTTCACTCTTTTCTGTGGTCTCTGAGCTCGAGACATAGGAAGGAGCCTTCTCTCTGCTCCTGCTTCACACTTGGCATCCTCCAATTTGAAAAGCCACCTTCCCCTCACATATTGTGTATCCATTTGCTTTGCAGATCTCGGTTCAAGTGTCATTGACTCAGAGAAGGCTTTCTTGACTTCCCTGATCCTCTCAGTCTAGGTCCCTTCCCTGTGTTACAGTTTTTTTCTCTAGAATGTTTGCCTAATCTGTATCTACATATTCATCTTTATGATTATTTTATTGACCGTGATTCCCCCATAGTCTGGAAGCCTCATAAGAACAAGACCATTACCATTGGCTATGCATCTAGGCACATTGTTGGAACATAGAATATACATAAAAAGTATGTATGGAATGGATGGATAGGTGGATTAGTAGGGTGGATGGATTGGTAGAAGTTTGTTTGAAGAATGTGTGAGTAATTGTATGAGTGAGGAAGGAAGGAGAGGAGAAAGGAGTGTATTTTGGCCAAATAACTTATTCCAGGAGCAATTTTTTGTGTGTTGTACTTGTGAAAACACTTATAAAATCAGAAAAATTTCTTTGCTTGCCTCTTAGTTCTCTTAGCCTCATATAATAGCAAATACTTCTCTGTAGGTGGCAGTGCACTTACATAAGAACTTTTTCTGAAAAAAAAAAAAGGGGGGGGGATTATCTTGAATATTTGAAAGCATTTATATAACTTGAATCTCATATTACAGTGTTTAAAACATGCTCTCATTTTCTCTAATATGGATATATCCTTAATTTATAGTTATCCAGTCTATTTCCCTCAGAGGTATTAGTAAGTGTTAGAGAGTTACCAGTCCTCATTTTATGAAATTATGATCCATATCAGCATGTCATTCAAGAATGGAAAAGTAGGCATAGTGAATGAAAGAGTGGCTAATGTTTTATCTTTAATAGCAACAATATTTACATTATAGAATAATTGTAACTGTGGCAAATATAGACAGAACTACAAAGATATATATATATCTCAACTAGCTTTGGGGCTGAGACTTCTAAGTTGTTTTCTCAGTACATTAAAAAGAATGATCAGCTGACCACTTTACTCATGGATTTTGTATATGAAAATTTGAAACCGGAATTTATCTTTCCCAGAATGTTTTGTACATACTCTTACCATCTATATCAACTATAGTTCTTTATAGGGACTTCCCTGTCCTTTGCCACTTCATGGAATGTCCTTTACCATTCCCTGTCCCGTGGTTAAGGCTACATGCTTCCACTGCAGGAGGTACGGGTTTGATCCCAGGTTGGGGAATTAAGATCCCACAAGCTGTTTGGCAAAGCAAAAAAAAAAAAAAGAGAGAGAGAGAGAGAGAAAGTTCCTTGTAATCTAAAAGTACTGTCATTAAAAGATTTGCCTCGCCTTGTTTTCTGTGTTGTGGGTTTTTCCCACATTAAAAAAATATATAATAATTTGTCCTTGCAGCACTTAAATGCAGAACGGTCTTACAAGTCCCAGATTGCTACTTTACATAAGTCTGTTGTAAAGATGGAAGAGGAGCTTCAG
This sequence comes from Pseudois nayaur, assembly GCA_003182575.1. NCBI lineage: Eukaryota > Metazoa > Chordata > Mammalia > Artiodactyla > Bovidae > Pseudois > Pseudois nayaur. Next base: position 17,677 of record NIZD01019528.1, on the reverse strand, counting down.
AAGGTTCAGTTTGAAAAAGTGTCTGCCCTTGCAGATTTGTCTTCTACAAGGGAACTTTGCATTAAACTTGACTCAAGCAAAGAACTTCTTAATCGACAGCTGGTTGCTAAAGATCAAGAGATAGAAATGGTACGTCATACATTTTAAAATGGTTCTTTTAATAATGCTATCACTGTAAAATTTTTGTTATTTTAAGAAAACAAACTTTTTTTTTTAAACAAAATGCTACAGCAAAGGTATGTCTTTCAACTTTAGATTTTATTTTTAAAGTCCAGGGTATTAATTTCTGTTGTGTTTCAAACCATTCAAGACCATAACAGAGACTCTTCCTTTGTGTGCTCTGCATTTACTTTCAGTCAAAAGAATGATAAAACACACTGACATATCAGTCATCAAAGAACCACGAGGTTGAGGTTTATCTAGCTAAATTATAATTTTAATGATATTGTTTTAAGTTAAATTTACTATTTGGCTGAGTTCTTTTCAACTGTAATTCACTTCATTTTATCTGTCGTGTGCCTGACGCCTGCCATCATCCTTGCTATGTGAATATAATGCTCAAAAGGTATAGTCCCCCTCCCTCAAAGACCTCCTGGTATTGACATACAAATAATTTGGGGTGAATGTGATACTAATAAGAAATACTGAAGGTTTCAGAGAGGAAATTCCCATTGGCCTGTGGGTGTCAGAGAGGAGTTCATAAGGGTGTACTACTGAACTCAAGAGGAATGAGGGAATAGCTTAGGCAATGGTATGGAGGAATAAATAAACTCTGGAGTGAGCAGTAAGTCATTTGCAGTAGCCAGTGTAGCATGCACAAGTGACTGAGATGCATCTGAAGAAATAGGTGGGACCTGAATCCTAAAAGGATGTAGGGTTAAGTTGCATAGTGTAATTGAAATATCAACACATTTTGGCTATGTTTACATTTCTGTTATTATCACACTGAGTTGAACTCCTTATTTTGTTAGCCTACTGCTTGTTAGGAGGATATGATGCATTCGAGAATGATGTGTCTTGTTGGCTTCTGTAAGAAGTTCCATGTAAAAACGGATACACAATTGTCCTTAGCAGCATTCTTCATAATTGCTAAGAAGTGTAAATAACTCAAGTATTCCTACATCTATGCAAGGGAATATTATTTGGCAGTAGCAGTAATGAAGGATTGATAGCTGCTAAAACATGGAAACTCTTGAAAACATTACACTAAGTGAAGGAAGTCAGTCATGTAAGACCACACACACACACACACACACACACACACAGAGTATGTTTCCATTTATGTGAAATGTTCAAAATAAAGCAGATCATAGAAAATAGATGAGTTACTGCCTAGGGCTAGTGCTGGGGCAGAGGTAAGGGAATGACTGCTAATGTGTACTGGGTTCCATTTTGGGATGATGAAAATGTTCTAACAATAAACTGTGAGAATGCGGTATGATCACATAACTCTGTTAATACTGTGTTGGCCGAAGAGTTTGAGTTTTTCCATAAGGGGTGTTACAGAAAAACTCAAACAGACTTTTTGGTCAACCCAATATACTAAAAACCATTGACTTGTACCTAATTTAAATGGGCGAGTTGTATGGTATGTGAATTACATCCCAGTGAAGCTGCTGCCAAAAAAGTGATGCTCCATTTTGTATTCCGCCAGCATTGCCTATTTTAATGTTAATCAACACGCATTAAGACATTTGCCAATTTAATAAACTGCAGCATTGGTTCAACCGAAAGAGGTTTTTCTCCTCTGAATATTCAGCAATGTCTGGAGGTATTTTTGAATGTCACACCAGGGTTGAGGGGTGCTGTAGACCTCTAGTAAGTAGAGGCCAGGGATGCTGCTCTGCATCCTGTAAGGCACAGGGCAGCTCCCTATACCAAACAATTACCCAGCACAAAAGATCAGTAGGGTCAAGGTGAAGAAATCCTGGATTACAGATACCATTTTGCTTTAAGTTATGTTTCTTTGATTATTAATACAAGATATATTATTCTCTATGTTTACTAATTAGCTGGTTATATTTTGTAAATTTTCTGTTCATATCATTAATTCATATTTCTCATGAATTAGTTTATATTCCTTTTATTAGTAAGCTATAACTATTTACTGAGTTTATTTTCATCTGTTTTTTTTCCTCATAAATTTTGGTTGTTTATAATGACTGTGGATATGTTTATTTTTGCTATGGTCAGACATCATTTTTAACTGTATCTAGTCTAAAAAGTTGTTACCCTACCTGCCTGCCCCTCTCCTAATAATTCATTTTTATTAAACTTTCTTTTCTCAGAGTTTTACAGTAAATTTTTAAATATATATATAATTTATTATAATGTGTATTATGAGATAAAGAATTTTTTTTTTCTAAATACTGATGTCTGGTTTCCCTCCTTTTGGAGAAGCATTTGGCTTACAGAATATATTTTAGGCTCAAGATAACCTTCAAAAAGTGAAGTGTTCCATAGGACCATACAAGAGAGGGAATGTGTGATTACTCCTTATCTTTCTTAACCGTGGAGTATGATGACATTCCATCAGGAAGTTAGGCATTTATAACTCACCCAACTCGGACAAAGCAGTAGTCACAGATACTACCATGTCAGTCTTGCAAAAATATAAGAAATTTCAAAGCTGGACATAGAAATTGTTTGACATTTGGGATTAATAACTCTTAAATTAACAAACCTTCTGATACTATCAGAGAGTTGGGAAGTGATACTGTGTGTGTGTGCATTTATCTGCTAAGAAGGACACAATTTCAAATCTAGAAATTAAACGTGATTGTCAGTTCATAACAGAGAAATTTTATGAGTCTCTGATAATACATGAGTTAAGTGAACAAGTGGGAATAAGTATAGATATCTTCTTATCATTGTGCAGATGGAGAATGAGTTGGATTCTGCTCGTTCTGAAATAGAACTCCTCAGGAGTCAGATGACAAATGAGAGAATCTCCATGCAGAATCTAGAAGCTTTGCTGGTGGCCAATAGAGACAAGGAATATCAGTCTCAGATAGCACTTCAGGAAAAAGAATCTGAAATTCAACTTCTCAAAGAACACCTTTGTTTGGCAGAAAACAAAATGTGAGTTGATTAGCACATTAAGTCAAGTTTCTTAAGTTTTCAGTACTTTATAGGTTAGTGGAATTTTAAAGCTGAAATGTAGACCATTTAATGTCATAGTTTGCTATTAATTAAACTGAAGACCCAAAATGTTGTAACTTGTCTAAGATTTAGTACCTATTTCTATTATGTGTCTCTAATGCATCTAAATTTAAATGTAACCATCTTTGTGTTGATTGTTTCCAACGGAGTTTTGGGTGCAATAGAACATTTACTGGAGAAAGGAATGGCAAACCACTTCAGTATTCTATCCTTAAGAACCATATGAACAGTAGGAAAAGGCAAAATGATAGGAGATGTGTATAAGAGACAGGATAAGAACAGAGGCTAAGGGTCCCCATCAGGTTTTGTGACAGGTGACAAAGGTGATAAAATATCTACTATGCAGGCCTGTCTCTTATACCCATCGAGATGTGTATAAGAGACAGGATAAGAACAGAGGCTAAGGGTCCCCATCAGGTTTTGTGACAGGTGACAAAGGTGATAAAATATCTACTATGCAGGCCTGTCTCTTATACCCATCGAGATGTGTATAAGAGACAGGATAAGAACAGAGGCTAAGGGTCCCCATCAGGTTTTGTGACAGGTGACAAAGGTGATAAAATATCTACTATGCAGGCCTGTCTCTTATACCCATCGAGATGTGTATAAGAGACAGGATAAGAACAGAGGCTAAGGGTCCCCATCAGGTTTTGTGACAGGTGACAAAGGTGATAAAATATCTACTATGCAGGCCTGTCTCTTATACCCATCGAGATGTGTATAAGAGACAGGATAAGAACAGAGGCTAAGGGTCCCCATCAGGTTTTGTGACAGGTGACAAAGGTGATAAAATATCTACTATGCAGGCCTGTCTCTTATACCCATCGAGATGTGTATAAGAGACAGGATAAGAACAGAGGCTAAGGGTCCCCATCAGGTTTTGTGACAGGTGACAAAGGTGATAAAATATCTACTATGCAGGCCTGTCTCTTATACCCATCGAGATGTGTATAAGAGACAGGATAAGAACAGAGGCTAAGGGTCCCCATCAGGTTTTGTGACAGGTGACAAAGGTGATAAAATATCTACTATGCAGGCCTGTCTCTTATACCCATCGAGATGTGTATAAGAGACAGGATAAGAACAGAGGCTAAGGGTCCCCATCAGGTTTTGTGACAGGTGACAAAGGTGATAAAATATCTACTATGCAGGCCTGTCTCTTATACCCATCGAGATGTGTATAAGAGACAGGATAAGAACAGAGGCTAAGGGTCCCCATCAGGTTTTGTGACAGGTGACAAAGGTGATAAAATATCTACTATGCAGGCCTGTCTCTTATACCCATCGAGATGTGTATAAGAGACAGGATAAGAACAGAGGCTAAGGGTCCCCATCAGGTTTTGTGACAGGTGACAAAGGTGATAAAATATCTACTATGCAGGCCTGTCTCTTATACCCATCGAGATGTGTATAAGAGACAGGATAAGAACAGAGGCTAAGGGTCCCCATCAGGTTTTGTGACAGGTGACAAAGGTGATAAAATATCTACTATGCAGGCCTGTCTCTTATACCCATCGAGATGTGTATAAGAGACAGGATAAGAACAGAGGCTAAGGGTCCCCATCAGGTTTTGTGACAGGTGACAAAGGTGATAAAATATCTACTATGCAGGCCTGTCTCTTATACCCATCGAGATGTGTATAAGAGACAGGATAAGAACAGAGGCTAAGGGTCCCCATCAGGTTTTGTGACAGGTGACAAAGGTGATAAAATATCTACTATGCAGGCCTGTCTCTTATACCCATCGAGATGTGTATAAGAGACAGGATAAGAACAGAGGCTAAGGGTCCCCATCAGGTTTTGTGACAGGTGACAAAGGTGATAAAATATCTACTATGCAGGCCTGTCTCTTATACCCATCGAGATGTGTATAAGAGACAGGATAAGAACAGAGGCTAAGGGTCCCCATCAGGTTTTGTGACAGGTGACAAAGGTGATAAAATATCTACTATGCAGGCCTGTCTCTTATACCCATCGAGATGTGTATAAGAGACAGGATAAGAACAGAGGCTAAGGGTCCCCATCAGGTTTTGTGACAGGTGACAAAGGTGATAAAATATCTACTATGCAGGCCTGTCTCTTATACCCATCGAGATGTGTATAAGAGACAGGATAAGAACAGAGGCTAAGGGTCCCCATCAGGTTTTGTGACAGGTGACAAAGGTGATAAAATATCTACTATGCAGGCCTGTCTCTTATACCCATCGAGATGTGTATAAGAGACAGGATAAGAACAGAGGCTAAGGGTCCCCATCAGGTTTTGTGACAGGTGACAAAGGTGATAAAATATCTACTATGCAGGCCTGTCTCTTATACCCATCGAGATGTGTATAAGAGACAGGATAAGAACAGAGGCTAAGGGTCCCCATCAGGTTTTGTGACAGGTGACAAAGGTGATAAAATATCTACTATGCAGGCCTGTCTCTTATACCCATCGAGATGTGTATAAGAGACAGGATAAGAACAGAGGCTAAGGGTCCCCATCAGGTTTTGTGACAGGTGACAAAGGTGATAAAATATCTACTATGCAGGCCTGTCTCTTATACCCATCGAGATGTGTATAAGAGACAGGATAAGAACAGAGGCTAAGGGTCCCCATCAGGTTTTGTGACAGGTGACAAAGGTGATAAAATATCTACTATGCAGGCCTGTCTCTTATACCCATCGAGATGTGTATAAGAGACAGGATAAGAACAGAGGCTAAGGGTCCCCATCAGGTTTTGTGACAGGTGACAAAGGTGATAAAATATCTACTATGCAGGCCTGTCTCTTATACCCATCGAGATGTGTATAAGAGACAGGATAAGAACAGAGGCTAAGGGTCCCCATCAGGTTTTGTGACAGGTGACAAAGGTGATAAAATATCTACTATGCAGGCCTGTCTCTTATACCCATCGAGATGTGTATAAGAGACAGGATAAGAACAGAGGCTAAGGGTCCCCATCAGGTTTTGTGACAGGTGACAAAGGTGATAAAATATCTACTATGCAGGCCTGTCTCTTATACCCATCGAGATGTGTATAAGAGACAGGATAAGAACAGAGGCTAAGGGTCCCCATCAGGTTTTGTGACAGGTGACAAAGGTGATAAAATATCTACTATGCAGGCCTGTCTCTTATACCCATCGAGATGTGTATAAGAGACAGGATAAGAACAGAGGCTAAGGGTCCCCATCAGGTTTTGTGACAGGTGACAAAGGTGATAAAATATCTACTATGCAGGCCTGTCTCTTATACCCATCGAGATGTGTATAAGAGACAGGATAAGAACAGAGGCTAAGGGTCCCCATCAGGTTTTGTGACAGGTGACAAAGGTGATAAAATATCTACTATGCAGGCCTGTCTCTTATACCCATCGAGATGTGTATAAGAGACAGGATAAGAACAGAGGCTAAGGGTCCCCATCAGGTTTTGTGACAGGTGACAAAGGTGATAAAATATCTACTATGCAGGCCTGTCTCTTATACCCATCGAGATGTGTATAAGAGACAGGATAAGAACAGAGGCTAAGGGTCCCCATCAGGTTTTGTGACAGGTGACAAAGGTGATAAAATATCTACTATGCAGGCCTGTCTCTTATACCCATCGAGATGTGTATAAGAGACAGGATAAGAACAGAGGCTAAGGGTCCCCATCAGGTTTTGTGACAGGTGACAAAGGTGATAAAATATCTACTATGCAGGCCTGTCTCTTATACCCATCGAGATGTGTATAAGAGACAGGATAAGAACAGAGGCTAAGGGTCCCCATCAGGTTTTGTGACAGGTGACAAAGGTGATAAAATATCTACTATGCAGGCCTGTCTCTTATACCCATCGAGATGTGTATAAGAGACAGGAACTGAACTGAACATATTGCCTTTGAGAAATATTATAACCAGATTAGAAAAAAAAGGAATTCTGAAAGCAGAAGGATTTTTCTATTTATGGGCCTGCTTGGTATTGCTACCCAGTCTTTTCATTTGTCACATGGTATTTCCCTGTGTACTGGGGACCTGGAAGCACTACTGCGTTCACTGAATGCTGGAGACTTCCCCCAGAGCACTGATTGTGACTTAAAAAAAAAAAAAAGACTCCCTAGTACTGTTAGCACCTTATTACACCACTGGAGAATTAGATGGAAATGCCTGCCTGCGTGTGTGTGTGCTGCGTGTGCTTAGTCGCTCAGTCAGGTCTGGCTCTTTGGGACTTCATGGACTATAGCCCACCAGGCTCCTCTGTCCATGAGGTTCCCCAGGCAAGAATACTGGAGTGAGTTGCCATTCCCTTCTCCAGGAGATCTTCCCGACCCAGGGATCAAACCCCAGTCTCCTGCATTGAAAGAGGATTCTTCACCTTCTGACCTACCAGGGATGCCCCCCTGCCTGCATAGTAGATATTTTATCACCTTTGTCACCTGTCACAAAACCTGATGGGGACCCTTAGCCTCTGTTCTTATCCATCCCACCTGTAACACCTTTTCATCCAGCCTCAGCTCTGCCTTCCCGTCTGAGTAGAGAATGTGGGGAAGGTCAGGAATCATGGTCTCAGGAATTGGCCACTTGTGGGAGCCCCTGACTGAGCACAGACTGCGAAACCAGGGCTGATTTCCTTCAGAGACTGTTTTTAGGTTGTGGCAGCTGTAACTGAGTCACTCTTTCAGTCACTGCAGCTGGGCTTTAGACTGGACCTTCAGAATGATCCAGTTCTGTAGGATCATTTCCTCAGGCCACAGGTGGAAATTGCTTCAGTGAAGTATGCCAAAACTCCCTCCTTAAGGGGGTACACTCTGTTTTAGACTGGCTGGTGAATAGTGTCACCTAGAACTAGTCAGCTTGATAAACTCTTGTGTTCCTAGTCTCTAGAGTTTAGCCTCCAGCAGTCCATATTGCAGTCCTGAAAGCCAGCAGAGAAGACAGAATGTTCTGGCAAGAGCGGTCACCTGTCATTATCTTCCTCATGGTAGTGTGCTCATCAGGGTTTTGGAGGCATTGTTTAGCCCTAAGGAAGATCCTGTTAAATTGAACAGACTTTTTGTCTTTAACAGTTGGATATATCAAATTTCATTACACCCATGTATAAGGCATTTGGTCAATTAGATATACATTTATGTATCCACTGCATATTCATCATGGTGTTAGTGAATTCCAGTGTTATATGCATTGGAATATGCACATCATACAGTGAAGTAAATTGTAAAAATGATCTGCAGTGAATTGATAATATAGGTAGATAATAGTATTACCATATCTAAAAATAGGGAAAATTAAGTTTAACTAATTGAATAGGGCTGAAGGCAATGGCACCCCACACCAGTACTCTTGCCTGGAAAATCCCATGGACAGAGGAGCCTGGTAGGCTGCCGTCCATGGGGTCATGAAGAGTTGGACACGACTGAGCGACTTCACTTTCACTTTTCACTTTCATGTATTGGAGAAGGAAATGGCACCCCACTCCAGTACTCTTGCCTGGAGAATCCCAGGGACGGGGGAGCCTGGTGGGCTGCCATCTATGGGGTCACACAGTCGGACACGACTGGAGCGACTTAGCAGCAGCAGCAGAGACAGCTTAAAGGGCTTTTAGTAGACCATTTTGCACATTTACTGCATCTAAAGTTGGCATTTTTAATTTATTTTATTTGTGTGAAATTGACCTATTTTAGATGCACCGATACATCTGTAAAAACCAGAGTGTTGCTTGGCTTCAGCTGAGAAACCATGGCCAACATGGTTTTAGGTACCCTAGGAATACTTTGGTATTCTACCTTTAATCAACCATCATTCACATTCTCTACACAGGGCCATCCAGAGTAGGGACGTGGCCCAGTTCAGGAACGTCGTGACGCAGCTGGAAGCTGACTTGGACATTACAAAGAGACAGCTAGGGACGGAGCGCTTTGAAAGGTAAGTTCAGCAGCCTGGAAAGCACTGTTTCTGGGATAACAACAGACTTTGGTTATTTCATGGTGATTAGATTTTAAAGTATGATTTAAACTGCAGTTTTACAACAGTGTTAGTAATGTTGCTGGATATAAAAGTTCAATTAAAGTGTCCCTATTTTGCTTTAGGGAGAGGGCTGTGCAAGAACTCCGCCGCCAGAATTACTCAAGTAATGCTTATCATTTGAGTTCCACAATAAAGCCAAATACAAAATGTCACTCACCAGAACGTACTCACCATCGATCTCCTGACCGAGGCCTAGATCGATCATTAGAAGAGTAAGTAGTTTAAGGATCCATTCTTTGGGGAACCATATAGCGGTAAGCACTGAATATTTGAGGGAGTAAGAAAACTCAGTAACCATCTACCATTAATAGTGCTATGTAAAACATCATTACATAATTGGATATGTTGACATTTTAAAAAAGTGTTTTGATTATTAGTGTCATATAAATATGTTAAAGAAAGATGTCTATTTTATCTAAAGTTTACATAAATTATATTTTAAAAATCTGATTTTCTTTAACTTCTGTAACATACATTATTATATACTTTCATAAACAAACTATTGGTTAATTATTGTAGCACCAAAAATATGTGTACTCTAAGGAAAGTAATAGGCTAATTTTTCAAAGGAGAATATTTTAGCTATATTCCTAAATGTTAGACATTTTGTAAAAACATTTTTATTTAGAAATAATTTCAAACTTATAAGAAGTTAAAAGTAAAACAATGCAAAGAACATCTGTACACCTTTTATGCCTACTCACTGTAATAAAACTTTTACTCCGTTTGCTTTTTCTGTGTTTATGAGGCAGTGTGAGCTGTCTCACGCATTCATACTCCTGCATTTTCTGCTCCCTGTCTTTCTCTCTTGGCTTCTTCCTACCCGCCCACTCCCTGCAACAGACATTTTTAAACAATAACCAGTACCTCCAGTTGGAACCATCCTCATAGGTTTCTCCCTTGCCTCCTTCCTTTCCGTATTTGTATGACGCCCTTTTTTCTCCAGTGAGAGGCCTGGTCAACATTAAAATATTCACTCAACAACGGTAACACAGTTATTCCTTCGCTCAGTCCCAGAGTCTATCTAAAGTACTTTCAAGATTTCTTCACCTATGTCACTACAGTAAACAGGCCAACTTAGAAAAAAGTTCAAAATCTATTTACAATTCTTCCTTCCTGTTCCATACATGACCTTTCCAAAGTCTTGAGGGCATACAGTCAAATACTGTATTCATAAATTACTTGGATTATGTTTTTTCACTCTCACTGTGGTGATGGTATACATTTAAAATAACTATTAGATTCACTTGTTACAATTTGCTTTCATTTTTCTTTTTTCCTTATTATGCTGAGATGTCCTAACCAAGAAGAAGAGATGTCTTTCCATTGTTCAAATTTTGCTTTGTGTCTTTAAGGAATGACTTGTAGTTTTTCTTTATACAGGTTTTGAATATTTCTTGTAAAATTCACTCCTGAATATTTTATTACTTTTTTGTTACTATTGTAAATGGAGTTTCCTCCATATATTATGTCTTCAAATGATGCTACTTTTGCATGTTAATTTTTTTAAATGTTATCTTGCTTTTATTTCATTAAATTTCGTTATTAATTCTTTAGGGGTTTCTAGGTATGCTATTATGTCATCTGCAGAAAGAGATATTTATTTCTTCTTTTCCTATTTTTATCTCTTGAATTATATTCTCTGGTTAATAGCATTTGTTAGTATCATCAGAATAATGACAGATAGTTGTGGCAAAAGTGGAATTCCTGTTTTAATTCTGACCTGTAGTAGGAATACCTCTTTTTTTTTTTTTTCTTGTTAATTAAGATACTAGTTTTATGATTCAGGTTTATGTATTTTATGGTATTAAGGAAATACCATATGGTATTCAAGGAAATACCTATGGTATTCAAGATTTTTTTTATTAGGAAACAGTGTTTTTGTCAAGGATTTTTTTAGCATCTATGAAGATATGGTCTTTCTCTTTAGAATTATTAATATGTGGATATATTAATTGATTTTTCAACTACTGAACCATATTTGAATTTCTGACATAAATGAGAAATTGGTCATAGTCTGTTATTTTCATAGTGTTTGGTAATATTTTATTTATTTTAGATTTGTATATCAATATTCATAACTGATATTGACCTGTGCTTCTTCTATTAAGTTTCGATATCAATGTTTTATCTGCTTCTAAAAAATAATTTGTAAGTTTTTGTTTACTGTAGTTTGAAACAAGTTATACAGTTGGGGATTATCTGATTTCTGAGGAGCCTTGGCTCTTTTTTTGTGGGGTGTACTTCCTTGGTAACTTTTTCTATTTCTTCTTTGGAAATTAGTCTTTTTAAGCTATATGTGTTTGTCTAAAAACTGTCCAGGCTTTTAACTCTAGGTTTTCAGCTTTATTTGCATAGAAGTAACCAATGCAGTATCTTATAAACTTTTAAGTTTCTTCTGTGTCAATAGTTATATCCTGTTGCCATTTCTTATTTGTATGCTTGTGCTTCTCCCTTTTGTTTGTTGATTATCTTAGCCTGCGGTTTGTTTACTTGGTTCATCGCTTCAAAGAACCAGCATTTGATTTAATGATTTAATCTATTTTCTTTCTCTGCTTATTAATTTCTGTTTTTATTTATATTAGTTCCTTCCTTGTGCTGTTTTTTCATTTACTTTGTTGATTTTTTTCCCCTAGGTCTTTGAGTTAGAAATTTAATACATTTATTGCTGTTCTTTAACTTTTATCAATGTAGATATTCAGGGTTATGAATTTTTCTCTGATTACTGCTTTAAATATACCCCACAGATTCTGATATATAGTGTTTTTGTGATCATTATTTTTAAGAATTTCTTTAATCTTTGTTTGTATTTTCATTTTTACCCAAGAGTTATCTGATAGAAAATCTTTTAATTTTCAGTGTGAAGTTTTTTGTTTGATTTGGTTTCATTTTTAATTCTCAGTGTTATTATGTATATTATTTGTAATATTTCTATTTTATGGAAACTACTGATGTTTTCTTTTTTAAATTTTTTTATTGATGTTTTCTTTATACTTTACTACATGTTCAAGTTTGGTGAACAGTTCATGTACACTTGAGAAGATGTATTCTTTCTTATCAGGGTATAGTGTAATATATCCAGAAGATTTACCTTTTTAATTTTACTTTGTTCTTTTATAATGTCATTTAATTTTGTTCACTTGACTTGTTTTACTAAGAATGGCATTTTTAAATTTCCTATTATTGGTATGTTTTTATTTCTTCTTATATCTCCTATAAATTTTGTTTTATATAGGTGGTTTGCTGTTTTATCTGTTGCATAGATATTCTGAATTATCATATCTTCACTGTGAATGTGGCTTTTACAAAGTGTTATTTTCTGATGCACTTAATTTTTTTGGAAGGAGGAAGGACTTGTCGTCTACTTTGTCTGGTTTTAGAGTTACAACTCCTATTTCCTTATTGGGTCCACTTGCCTGGTAAATCTTTGTCCATCTCTTTTTTTAAATCTCTGCATTTTAAATGTCTCTCTTTAGACAGTATGGATTTGAGTTTGACTTTATGAACCATTTTGAAATTCTTTTTTTTTTGAAGTAGGTGAGTTAAGCTCCTTAGCATTATTGATATAACTTAAATTTGGTCTCAACTCTGTCATATTATATTATGATAACTGTTTACTATGTGATATTTGCTCTAATTCTTTCTCTATTTGGTTATCCTTCTTTGCTTGTAACCGTTTCTTTTGATATTCAGGAAATTTTGTGTCTTATTATAATGGTTACCTTTCTATTAATACTTTTAATAGTGTCCTTAAAGTATCCCTTTAAAAATTTTTAAGCTTTAGCTGTTCGTTTTAAATGGTACCTTTTGACTACCATCTAATATCTAGACATGGGCTTCCCTGGTGGCTCAGCAGTAAAGAATCCACCTGTGAATGCAGGAGACGCAGGTTCAATCCTGCCTAAGTCGGAAAGATCCTCTGGAGAAGGAAATGGCAGTCCACTCCAGTATTCATGTCTGGGAAAATCTCATGAACAGAGGAGCCTGACAGATTACAGTCCATGGGGGTCAAAAGAGTTGAACACAACTTAGCGACTGAACAACATCATCTAGACAACAGTCAATGTGCTTAATTTACTTTTCCCAACAGCTGGTCTGTTTCCTGTTACTATAGTGTTGTCGTTTCAGGTTGCCATATAAATGGAATCATGTGGTATATAGTCTGCAATGGCTGACTTTTACCCAGCCACTGGGTAAAATATTAGATTTATATATTAAAGATTTATCCAGGTTGTTGTATATATCAGATATTACTGGATATTGCTTTTAACTGCTGAATAGTATTCCATTGTATGGCTGTAACACAGTTTTGTTTTGCTCTGTTTTACTCTTTATTTTGAAATGATTAGTCTCACAGGCAGATGCAAAAATAGTACAGAGTCCCACATATCCTCTGCCAGCTTCCCCAGTGGCCATGTCTTACAATCCATGAAATTGGCATTGGTATAGCTAACTAACTAGCAGACACACCTTATTCAGTTTTTGCTAGTGTGTGTGAAGTTTTGTTCTTTTTTTTTTTTTTTTCACATACCACACGTAGAACAACACTGCAGTCAAGGTTCTGAATTGTCCCATCAGCCCCAGGGAGCTCATTCCTTCACGATACCCTTTCATGGGGACATCCTCCCGTCCTCCTCCCTGTCCCCTAGCAAGCTCTACTTTCTTCTCTGTCTCTGTAATACTGTCTTTTTGAGAGTGTTGTGTAAATGGAATCACATACAGGATGTAATTTTGTGAGAGTGATTCTTCTCTCTTAGCACAATGCCCATGAGATCCATCCAGGTTGCTGTATAAAGTCAATACTTCTTTCTTTTTTATTGTTGAGTCCATATTATTGCATGATATAGATGGTTCACAGCTTCTGAAAACTGGGTGATAAAATACATTATATCTGATTTCCTTCACAGAAGCTGAGGGGAAAAAATTCCAAGTATTGCCAAAGTAACACTAGAATACATTTTTTAATATATCATAAAATCATTGAGTTAAAATATTAATCTACATAACTTTTTTCTCTCTTATAGGAATCTTTGCTATCGAGATTTCTGACACGTGGAAAGATTCTTCACATCCTTGGGAGAGGTCAAAGTTTCAAACTGATTTTTTTTTTGCTATATGATTGCATTTATCTTTTGAATGCTTGACAATGTTAAATGAATTTATTAACGTTGTGCCTCTGAATCTCTGTTTTCATGTGCCATGCCATATCACAGTGATCTGAGATGACTTATAAACAAAAATGTATATGGCCCTTTCTATCCATACAGTAATAGTGAGTGTAAAATCTGCTTACTTCACTATTGACAACTGTTGTGTTAACTATCCGGAGTAAATAAAGAAGCTTATAAAAAGAGGGCAAAGTGTTTTAACAAAACTGATTTTTTTTCCTTTGTGATTTATGCTTTCATGGCTGGACAAATTGTGCCAAAAGAGGCGCAGTTTACCACTCCTGGCCTGGGACCCCATATTCCATTTTGGAGCCAACCTGACATGAACTCCAGGCCATACTCTGACTCCAAAGCAGTATAGTAGGTGTGTGTCAGGGTTTTTAAATCCTTAGTGTTGTACCATTAATTAGCATACATTTTCTACAATTGTTTACCCCTACTGTTTTTAGAAGGTAGGTAATACTATCTCTGTCAAGAATGTAAGATTATTTTTTAAAATCTGTATTTTTCATACGTTTTCCTTTAAAATATTAAAATACTGCAATCAACTTAATTGCCATTTTATTTATTTATTTTTGCCCGTGGCAGCTGTCTATAATGTAGCGTAACAAGTTTAGTGATGTTTCCTTTTTTGCCTCAAAGTCTCCAAAATCTGTTACCTTTTCTGTCCATAGACTTCGATTTCATGTTGATATTATAGTCTGAACACTGTTGTATTTTACTAATACAAGTTATTTGTACTCTTGCCATTTTAATTTAAAAAAAAAGCCCTGTCATTAATAGTATTCATATGATGTAGACAGTTTCTCATTTTATATAGTCACTGCTCATTATGACTGCAGTAATGCAGGACAGTGCCCTGATTTAGGTTTTGTTTATTCGTTAGCACTCTGTTTCACCATAAATTCATGCTATATACTCACTTTACTTTGATTTTTAAAAACCTTGAGTTTTACTCTTCTACTGCAGGACAGTCATTATAGATTGGTTTTAAAAATTGAATAATTAAAAACATGTCCTTTTATAAATGTTATATAGAATAATATGCAAAAAGTTGTTCTTGCTAGTATTAAATAATATACCAGTGAATATGCAAAATTAACCTTTGCTAGGTAGCAAAGCACTAGGTCATCACAGCAGTCATTTTAGTCTCTCCACCTCCTAAGAGGACTGGCAAGGAGCTGAGTGTCAATCTGTTGTCTGCACTTAACACAGACTTTATGTGGAGAGGACAGTGTGAGGGATGGGGGCATGACAGAAAAAGGAAGATGTTTCCATGCTTGATGAAAAGTATACTGTACTTGACTTGTGCCATCAATTGCAGAATACTTAAAAGGAAAATTATATGGTGAGTATAAAGGGGCCAATGCTATCCAAAGGTAGGGAAACATTAACTGTATTCCATGTTAAAATTCAAAGAAAAGATGATTTCTTATGGTAATATTTAAAAACATTCTTTGTTTTAAATGAGATTCTAATTGCTTGAGGTAAACATATAATAGCCTATTGATATGGTAAAGATGCAATGCAAAAAATGCAATAAAATTCACAATACAAAAGCTGTATCAAACATATTCTTTCTTGATGACAAAGAAGTCTCCTGGAAAAGAGCTCTCAGTTTTGAAATGCCATGTTTAATACAAAACATACACTTTTGCTGAAGTCAGTTCATTCAGTCAGTTCAGTTGCTCAGTCGTGTCTGACTCTTTGCGACCCCATGAATTGCAACACACCAGCCCTCCCTGTCCATCACCAACTCCCAGAGTTCACTCAAACTCACGTCCATCGAGTCAGTGATGCCATCTTAAAAGAAGATTAAATATCTGGTCTCATAGGCACTGAATCTGAATATGCCTAAACTCAACTCAGCAATGTTTCCTCCTATCAGTCTCTACCCTGGTTTCCCACGGTGGAATGCCACATCAGCCAGTGTGACAGATGCCTGAAAGTCCAAATGCCATCCCAGGTCACTCCCTTTCCTTCTCACTCCACACAGTCAACCTAAAGGTCACTTCCTACTTTGCAACATTAATGAAAGAAATTAAGACCTAGATAAGTGGAAAGACATCCTGCATTCATGGATTGGAAGACTTAATATCCTTAAGAAGAAATATTCCCCCAAACCTGTTATTTTTGCAGATATGGAAAAGCAAATCCTAAAACTCATATGGAATTGCAAGTGCTGAAGTTATAGAACCCTTTGAAGAAAATATTGAAACAAATCTTCATGACTTTGTATTTCGTGGTGGTTTCTTAAATTGATGAACAACACCAAATACAGATAAATTGGACTTAATCAGAATTAAAAAACCTCTCCATCAAAGGACAGTATCAAGAAAGTAAAAGGGAACCCAAGTAATTTGAGCACATATTTGCAAATCATGTATCTGGTAAGGATGTCCTCTCCAAACTATATAAAGAATTTTTACAACTCAACAACAAAAGACAGGTATGCTTTCAGTCATACTTCCATCTAGTCCATTCTCCACACTAATCAAAGAGTTTAAAAGCACACATAAGATCACTTCCCTCTCCACACATACATACTATGAGTACCAGATTTATCATTAGACTATAGTCCAAGCTCTTTAACATTTTATACAGACCTCTCTGATTTGTTGGGTTCTTTAATCTCTTCAACATCATACCTCGCCATCCCCTGCTTAACATTATGTATTACAGTTTTTCTCAATTGCTTTCGGTAACAGTTTGTGCATTTTGTGCTCTTTTATCTCTTGGCCTTTGCACATGCACTCTGAATCACTCCTTTTTCTCTTTCCTATTCCCCTCCCAGCCTGGAAAATTCTTGTCTTAACACTGTGTCCTCAACACCAAGTACAGAGCCTGGCACCGATATGTGTTTAGTCAATATTTGTTTCTAAAAGTGAAAGTCTTTATTTATTGTCTGATTTCTATGTATTATTCTATTTACTATTAATGCACTAAAGAATGCATGTGCTCCATTGCATTCTTGTTTGTGTGTCATGCCATCAGACTGAGCTCATAAAGGCAAGAATAATTTGATTTAGTTGTCATGGTACAAACCATGCCTGACTAAAGGTGGCTTCCAGTTAACATATGTTTACTGAAAGAGGTTGAATTTTAGGTGGTTATGGTCATAGTTCTTGAGTCACACTGCTTGACTTTACATAACTGTGTAGTTGGGCAAGTTAGCACTTTTTATACTTTATTTTCCATAACTGTAAAAAGTGTATTTATAATAGTACCTAATATCAGTTTTCATTCCAATCCCAAAGAAAGTCAGTGCCAAAGAATGCTCAAACTACTGCACAATTGCATTCATCTCATAAGCTAGTAAAATAATGCTCAAAATTCTCCAAGCCAGGCTTCAGCAATATGTGAAC